>PUFA01000141.1:4652500-4942160 GCA_003508835.1 Eonycteris spelaea | reverse complement strand
TAATACTGGCCTCATAAGATGAGTTGGGAAGTATTGCCTCCTCTTCGATTTTTTGGAAGAGTTTGAGGAGAATAGGTATTAAATCTTCTTTGAATGTTAGGTAGAATTCACTGGTGAGGCCATCTGGTTCTGGACTTTACTTTTTGGTAGGTTTTTGATGATTGTTTCAATATTCAATATCAATATTTAATATTGGCCTATTTTAATTTTCCAGTTCTTCTTGATTCAATCTAGGAAGATTGTGTTTTTCTAAAGTACTGGTCTATTTCTTCTAGCTTATTAAATTTGATGTTATATACTTTTTCATAGTATTTTTGTATGAATCCTTTGTATTTCTACAATGTCAGTTGTAATTTCTCCTCTTTCATCCCTGATTTATTTGTATCCTTTCTCTCTTTTTTTTTAGTGGGTTTAGCCAGGGGTTTGCCAATTTTATTCACCTTCTCAAAGAACTAGCTCCTTGTTATATATATTTTTTCTATTTCTTATTTGTTTTTGTTTTCAATTTCATTTATTTCTGCTCTAATTTTGATTATTTCTTTATTCCTGCTGACTTGAGGTTTCATTTTTTTTCTAGTTTTTTTTTTTTTTTTTTTTTTTTTTTTTTTTTTTTTAAAGATGAAGCATTAGGTTGTTTATTTGGACTTGTTCTTGTTTTTGGAGATAATCCTGCAATGACATAATCTTTCCTCTTATGACTTCTTTTGCCATGTCCCACAAGTTTTGATATGTTATACTATCATTATAATTTATTTCTATGCATGTCTTGATTTCTCTTTTATTCTTCCCTGAACCAGTTATTTTTTAGTAACAAGATGTTTATTCTCCATGTATTTGTGGTTCTTACTGCTTTCTTTTGCAGTTGATCTCTAGTTTTAAAGCATTATGATTTAAGAATATGTTTGGTATGATTTCAACCCTCTTATATTGTTGAGGCTATCTCTGTGTCACAGTATGTGGTCTTGAGAATGTTCCATGCTCACTAGAGAAGAATGTAAATCAGCGGTTTGGGGATGAAAGGCTCTGTAAATGTTAATTATGTCCAATTGGTCTAATGTGTCACTTAAGAATGTTATTTCCTAATTTATTTTCTGCTTGGATGATCTGTCTATATCTAACAGTGGGATATTTAGGTTTCCTAGTATCATAGTGTTTCTCTGTTTAGTTCTGTTAATAATTGCTTTACATATTTCAAAGTTTGCTGATTGGGAACATACAGATTAATAAGTGTTATGTCTTCTTGGTGCATGATTCCCTTTATCATTATGAAGTGTCCCTCAGTATCTTTCTTTACCTATTTTTATTTTGAAGTCTATTTTGTCTGATAAATAGTATCGCTCCTCCCACTTTTCTCTGAATGTCGTTTGCTTGAAATCTTTTTTTTACGCTTCCACTTTGAGTCTATATTTGTATTTGGAACTAAGATGTATCTCCTGAAGGCAGCATATGGTTGGGTTTTGTTTTTTGATCCATTCTGCAAGTCTGTGCCTTTTTATTGGTGAGTTCAGTTTATTTATATTTAGGGTGATTATTGAAATATGAGGTTTCTATAGTCATTTTATCTTTTCTTTTCTGGTAGCTTGATGTTTCCATTGCTTCCATGTCCTTGTGTTTCTGTTTTGTTTTTTTTTTTAATTTTATTTATTTGTTTATTTATTTTGCTTAGCTTTTGTGGGTTTTCCCTCTGGTTCTTTTGTTTTATGTTATATACTTCAGCTCTGGATCTTTGGTGTGTGCCTACCATTACAAATATGTAAAGGATAGTTACATATATACAGTCATCCATTTTTTCTGCACATGCCTTTTCTTTATTCCCCTTTGCGAATTTGGATCTTTGAATCTTTCCCTTTTCAGTCATTGTTATCTCAATTTTGTCCCTATGTATTCTGAACATTTATTACTATCTTGCTACAGCAACTCTTCTTATTATTTAAACCTATAATGCCTTGTTCTTAGTAAAGATTGCACTACCCTGCTTCTATTTTCCTGAATAGGCATTAATTATGTTTTTGTTTTTTTTTGTTGTTGTTGTTGTTATGTTATTTTGTTTTATATGAGCTGAGATCTTTCATTATTTCCTGTAGTGCAGGCTTTGTAGTGGAGAATTTCCTCAACTTTGGTCTGTCTGGAAAGGCCTTTATTTTCCTTCATATCTAAAGGAGGGCTTACCTGGATACATTCTTCTAGGCTGATAGTTTCTTTTACTTAATAGTTTAAATATTTTAAATATTTGATTCCCTTCCTTTCTGGTTGGTAAGGCTTGAGCTGAAAAGTCTGATGATAATCTAATGGTTTCGTGTATAGGTTACTGTCTTCTTTTCCCTGGCTGCTCTGAGAATTCTGTCTTTGTTGTTGATTTTTTGATAACTTTAATACAATGTGTCTTGGTGAAGGCCTTTTTGGGTTGAGATAATTGGGTGTTCTATTGACTTCTTGAATTTCTAGCTCCAGCTCATTTCTTAAATTTGGGAAATTTTCATACACTATATGTCTGAAAATGCTTTCTAGTCCTTGCCCTTTGCCTTGCCTTCAGTAATGCCCTTTATTCTTATGTTTCCTATCCTGATGGTATCAGTTAATTCTTGATTTCTCTTTTATCATTTTTCATTCTTCGGTTTCTCTCTTCTTCTTCTGATTTATTTCTAGATTTCTGTCTTCGATATCATTGATCCTTTCCTGCATGTGGTTGACTTTATTTCCAAGCTTGCTATTTCATTTTTCAACTCATGCAGTGTGTTCTTTATCTGCAGAAGTTCTATTTGGTCCCTTTTGAGAGTTTCAATCTCCTTGCTCTGCTCATCTAGTTGTTTCATCAAGTCCTAAAATTGTTGATTTGAGTTGTTTTGGATCTCATTGAATTTTTTCAGAAGTACCGTCCTGAATCCTCTGTCATTTAAGTACGTATTTCTATGTCTCTAAGCTTATTTCTAGAGATTTTTTTTTCTGAGATACTCTGTCACCTTGGTCATTCATGGTGTTTAATGGATTATTTCTCCACCTAGGGATTAATGGAAATGTATTCTGCTTTTTTTTTTTTCCAGAAAGGAAATTTATTATATAAAGGCTTTTCTTTTGTGTTGGCAAAGAAGGCACTTTTCTTTTGGTTTCCAGTAGGCTGTGTCTAAGCCTCTTGGATCCCTGCTTTATATAAAGCCTAAATGTTTTATTTATTTTCTTGTAGATATTCAATCTCACTTGCTACCCTCAGTTTCAGTCTCTGTCAGTGTTAACAACAATTTTGGTAGCGTTTGTTCAGATTCCCCCGAGGATCTGCGATGATCTCTGTTGGAGGGTATGAGGGGAGAGGCTCTCTGGGTTGGGTGTTGGGAGCTGCGGCTCAGCCTCGGTTTTGCAACTGTGGCCCCCAATTTCAACCGTTGTTCTTCTGCAGTCCCATCCCACTTCTCTGCTTTCTTCCCTGATGATTGAGCCCTGCTGTCAGCTGTTAGAAGTTCCCGAGCTTCTAGGCAGGCTAATCAAGGAAGTCACCAGACCTTTACTGGCTAAACAGGAAAGTCACCAGACCTTTACTGCAGAGGCTGGGAGAGGTAGCTTCATCATTGGAAGCATTTGCTCATATTCTCCTGGGACTCCGTGGTGTTCAATCTGAGAGGATATGGGTGGAGGAGCCTTCTGGGTTGTCAGTTAGGGGCTGTGATTTAGCTTCAGTTTTGCAATCAGGGCTGCTAATAATCAACCATTGTGTCTCTGTGGTTCTGTCCCACTTCTCTGCTTTCTGCCCTGTTGACTGGGCCTGGCTGTCGGCTAGAAGTTCTGGCAATTCCAGGCAGGCTGCTCAGGGATGTCACCACCTTCACCTTTTCCCCTCCTTTGCAAGGAGCTCTGGTGGCTGTGAAAGACAGCCTCTGTATTTCTTCCAGTCCACTGCCTGACTCCTGGGGTTCTGACCTGTGGTAGCTCTTATGCGCAGATCCCACACTCAGACGTCCTGGTGTGCAATTTGGGTGTTTTTTTGTTGAGTTTTAAATGTTCATTTTATTGTTGTTTCAAGGGAAGAGATCTGAGGATGTCTCTTACTCCACCATGTTTCCGAAGGACCAGATATACCTTCTTAAGGATATTGTTACCACTAGCAACATCATAGCAAATTAATATTAAATAACTAGGCTTTCTCCAAGAATCAGTTGTGAGTTAGTCTTCTTTGACCACATTTCCTGTCTACAAAATCTTATTTAAACAATGGTTACAGGAGTCTGGAGTGTTTTTGATATTCTCAGTCATATACTCTATGGAACATCAAAGTTTCCAATTCTCTTTTTCTGATATTGTTTTGATATTATTCAAAGACAAAATTAATTTCTCAATAACTCAAATAAGTAATATTACTAAGGGACTGCGTTTTTAACAGAAATAATAAAATAATGATTAATTAAATAATAAATTTTGACAATAGATTTAGCTTTTTATTTCTTTTTACCAGCCTATAATTCTGTTGGTGTAATTGAAAACCTAAAGGTTTCTCCCATATCAGAAAATTCTCTTTATCTTGAAGTTCAGGTGGGACAAAAGTAAAAAGGACACTTTAGGTAGGAGGGAAGTCCCTTCCACACTTGCTTTTCCTACCCTTGTCATTTAAGTGATAACCTTTGGAGAATCAAATGATGCCCAACAGAATGGACACAGAATGTATTGTTTAGGCCTGTTTTTGGTCTAGGCCTTGTAAGATTCAAGAAGTGGTGATCTCAAAGTCTTGAGAGAAAAAATATCAGCATTTCTGGTAGGATAGCTTGTAGACATTTGGGTATTAAATCCTAATTAACATTTTAATGGACTGAGGCTGACAGAGGACTTGAGGATCTTGAGTAGCTGTATATTTCACACTGTGGCCTTGAAGAACAAATGCTTTAAAGTCAAAAGTGTAGGAATGTATAGCGCCTAGTGTGCAGAGTGTCAGAGTTGCTTTTGAGGGTTACTCCATCAAAGTTTTCTTCAGCGATTGTGATTTTATACAGTGTTCTATTAATACTTGAAGAAAATTAGTTAAAATAGAAGTAAGCATACTATAATTATATTATAGTATGAATATAAGCTTTGAATATATTGTAGCTACTCACATTTCTTTTTATTACCTCATTTCTAATTTGGATTCAACTTGCAATTTTATTTAATAGGAAAATAGAAATTGTGCCTTTCTTCTCAAATTTTTGGCATTTTATTCACATAGAAGAACCAGGTTAACATTAGTAACTTAAAAAAGTCTTCAGTATAATTATTCTTTCAATGTACTTTCAAATTCTGAGAAAAAACAAAATTTTTAAAAGACATTTCTCTTTGCGATACATGATTATGTATTTTGAAATAAGTGGCATTTTAAATTTTAAATTAATTTATATTGTTTTATACCATAATATGTATTGTACTTAATCCATATAGCTATGTTTAAAATAAATAATACCATGATGCTTAAAGCTTTGATGATTTTCTTTCATGAATGTGTTCTTTTTGATATATTTTTTTTATTTTTTGAGTCAATGAAATTTTGTTGATTTAAATGTGCTAAAATAGAATTTGGACTATTGCATCTTGTCCAAATAACTATCAATTACTAAATTAACTTGATTGGTAAATAAGCAAAAACAGTCTCAAACCTCTTTTATGACCTTTGAATCATGTATTTTTCTTACTGATTGAATTTGCTAGATGATTTTAAAATCTCCACTTGGGTTATATATTTTCTATCTCTTGGTTTTCTTATTATATCTTATAAATAGTAAATAGTAGCAAAAATATTTTTTCTGAGTTAGTTGAAATTAGTTTTTCCTCAATATTTTTTCAATAGTTTTTAAATTAAAATCTTCAGTGGTATTATTTTATGTTCTTTTTCTTTAAGGATAACTTTTACATTTAAAACCTCCAATCACTCTTTTCTATGGAAATTATATAAAAATTGCATCTGTAACCATGAGTCAATACTTATGTAATTTAATAATTGAATAAATTCATCAAGAAGAAGAGGACAGCAAAATCATCTGTGTAGAATTCCAAATGATTATGCAGATATTACATCCTCAGGGAGGTGAAGCATGACCTCCCATGTCTTAAAAGTGAGCTGTGGATACTGACTTTCTTCCAAAGAGGGGGAAAAAGTAACTTTACAAGGAAGAAACTGGACAAATACCATCTCAACTAGGTGGTCAAGGTTACAAACCAAAGGTGTTAAGTCTGTTGATAGTGTGTACCCTTGGTATGATCTGTCATCTTTCTTCCTAAAACTCATAATGCAAATCTGATCATAAAAAATCATAAATATTCCAATTGAGGGGATTTCTATAAATTACCTGACCAATTCTTAAAACTGTCAAGATCACCAAAAACAAGGAAAGCCTAAGAAAATGTCACAATCAAGAGGCACCTAAAGAAACATGACAACTAAATGTAGTGTATTATCTTGGAACAGAAAAAGACAGGCAAAAACTAAGGGGACATGAATTAAATAAAGTTTTCAGTTAACTGAAAAAAATGCATTTGCTAGGCATTCCCTCCTATTGGTACACCAAAATTTATTTCTAGACTATAGTGCAATCTCGGTCATTTAGTTTAATTCAACACAATACTAGAACAAAGAAACTGACACCATGCTCAGATAAAATGCAATCTGTAACAAACACCAGTACATCATTTTTTTTTTTCTCAATTTCACATAACAAGCAAAATCATTCAAAATACCATTTGGCGTACTGGAATAAGAAAAGGGTCAACTATCTCAAGATTGTAATCAGAGAAAGTCTGTGAATCATCTCTAACTAAACTAAATAGGGAAATACATATATTTATAATAATATCAGACACTACTATTTAGAATGTGTTACTTGAGATTCTGTATGTGTCATCTGCTTTGGAAATAATCTATATTTGAAGACATGTCAAAATAGATTGTTTCTATGGAATCATTTGCAGTTTTGGAAATTATATATGCCGTGATCGAAGATGGACTATTAGATGATACCTCCATATAGGAAAACTTTTAGCAAATGTGTAAGTTACAGTTCTAGTTTTGCTGTGATTCCATGCTTTATTAGAAAATTGATTAAATTTATCTATTACCATGGGTTAAATGAAAATGTACACATCTTCCATTTTGTATCACTAACAACATCAACTTAAGAAAAATAGCACCTTCTGGAGGAAACTTATGACTGAAGCATGATTATTTTTATTCTCTGTAGAGTATAGTGCATATGTTAGCAGACATATTCTCTGGTGAATAGCAAAATGTAGAGGAAAAAGACTCCGGAGAACCATATGGAAGTTCAAGTTGCTGAATCAAGTTTAGCAACTTAAGCATACATTGAAAAGATCTGTTTATGTTATTCCCCATCTATAGTATAATGGATTTAGTACAAGCACTTGTTTACCTTATTGCTTACACAGTAATTAAGGTGAAGCATTTTGATCTTAATTGATTTTAAAGTCAAATGGATGGACTCCAGCATTATATATAAATATAATCTCATTTCTGCTACTGGTTATCAGTGTGGTAGTAGAAAAATTACATTTCCTAATTCATAGAGATGATACCATCAGTTTGTAATAGTTTAACCTATAGCAGATGCTAAATAAATATTTGGCTCCTTTCAACCTATTGAGGTTGCAGACATTTTTCAATATCATTTCAAGCACTGTTTTTATTTCTATCATTTTTACAAAAACATTTTTGCTTTTATTACTATTTAAGATCAAACCTTAATTTGAAAGAAGTGCTTCTATGTAGGATAACTGATGTATTAACTGGCAGAGCATATTTTTAGTTGTCATGACTCAGCCTTGGGCATAAATGGAAAACAGATTAGTGTGTATGATATATATACATCTATCTATCTATCTATCTATATACACATATATACATACATGTATATGTATGTATGTATATATACACATATATGTATGTATGTATGTATATATACACATATATATGTATGTATGTATATATACATATTATATATATGTATATGCTGTCATTTAACAAGTATGAGCAAAGAGCAAAGTGTGAAAGATAGAATACATAATGCAATAGACTCACATTTTTCAATGTTTTATTAAGTGTTTTTGTGCTTAAAGTTAAAACACAAAAACCTACCAAAAAGTAAAAGTTCAAGACCAGATGGCTTCACCAGTGAATTCTACCAAACATTCCAAGAAGATTTAATACCTATTCTCCCCAAACTTTCCAAAAAACTGAAGAGGAAGCAATACTTTCCAACTTATTTTATGAGGCCAATATTACCCTGATACCAAAACCTGGTAAAGATAACACACAAAAAAAGAAAACTACAGAACAATATGTCTGATGAACGCAGATACAAAAATCCTAAATAAGATACTAGCAAACATATTAAATACAGCAACATATTAAAAAAAATCTATATAACAATCAAGGGCTTTTATCCCAGGGCACAGGGATGGTTCAACACATGCAAATCGATTAATGTGATACACCACATAAACAATTAAAAACTAAGAGTCATATGATCGTATTTATAGGTACACTAAAAGCCTTTGACAAGATACAGCATCCATTTATGATCAAAACACTTAACAAAATTAGTATAGAAGGAAAGTACCTTAACATATCACAAAGTTTTTTGTTTAAAATTTATTTCTAAGAAATAATCATAGATAAGATCAGTTGTTTCTTCAATAAGTTTCTGCTCAGCCTTTTACCCTTAACATCATTTTATGTGTATTTACTCACTTTTGTTGGGTTGTCTCTCTATTATTACCAAACACCATTGGTTCTAGGGTACCACATTATTTTTCTGGAGTATGCTTAACTATGAAGTATGAGGAATTTGGCAGAGAAGGCATCCTATGACATAGAAAGTGATGGCGCTGTTACTGGAATATGAAGGACTCATCTAGAAAATGTATTTTCTTTTCAATATTATGGTAAATTCTGATGTCCAACGAATACAAATCTTTGGCCTAAACTGTTTTGTCAGCTGGCATTTTGTTAGTTCTCCTTTACCTAGAGCACATGTTCATAATCTCGGATCTGAAGAGAGAATTCATTTTTATTCAGGAAAATAAATCTTTAGTTTTTTACTCTAACTGAAATTTAGTATTTAAAAACAAATGACAATAATCAATTACAGTAATATTATCAGTAATTATGACTTTGTCACTATTATAAATCTGAATGTTTTCATATTACATTACAGTGAGGTAAATATCTTAGCATGTTTACATTCGCTACTTCAAAATGCAGTACTTATTCAGCTCAGCATTAAATCTTGTTACTTAATGCTTTAATAAGGAAGATGTATATCTGATAAAGATGGATTGATTTCAACACACTTTGGGATAAGAAGACTGTAAATAAGATCATGAATTACTTCTATTTTATTTGTAATATTCTGTTTTTTAGATTAAATTGTAAATTCATGGGTGTTCATTTTATTGCTGTGTTTTGTAACCTACTTATTATTCTCAAACTGTCTCTATAAAATATGATTATGGGTTTATTCTATCACATTGTATTCACTTCTCAAGGACTATTTATAATATATATACATGTACTATTCCTATATAAGTAAAAATAATGATCTTAAAAAGTGATGTTCAGAGAGAAGTTACTCTAATAATAAATATAAATTTTTAATTAAAATGTTTCTCTATTATGGTCAGTTTTTATTTTATTTTAATTTTTTTACAGGCAAAATTCAACATTTGATTTGCCAGTTTTTTCCCCTTTTATTAGATTTATTGGGGTGACATTGGTCAGTAAAAGTATATAGGTTTCAAGTGTACAGTTCAATAATACGTCATATGTGTATTTCATTGTGTGTTCACCACGCAAAGTTGTTTCTTCTTTCATTATATATCTGACCCCTTCACCCTTATTTACCTCCTACCATCCACTCTTTCCCTCTGGTAACCACTAAACTGTTGTCTGTGTCTATAAGTTTTTGTTTGTTTGTTATTTTCAGTTTTATACCCCACATATGAGTGAAATCATACGGTTCTCAACTTTTTCTGTCTGACTTATTTCATGATAATCTCAAGATCCAACCATGTTATCACAAAAGGCAATGTTCCATATTTTCTTATGGCTAATATTCATATACATATATTATACACATGAATATAATATATATATATATATATATAATACTTATATATAAAACACCCTCTTTATTTAATCATTTATCAAGGAGCACTTCTGTTATTTCCATGACTTGGGCACTGTGAATAATAGTGCAATGAACAATTGGGTGCATATATCTTTATGAATCAATGTTTTCAAATTTGGGGGGCGGGTAGATAACCAGAAGAGGGAATGCTGGGTCATATGGTAAGTTTACTCACAATTTTTCGATGAACCTCCATATTATTTTCCATAGAGGTTGTTCTAATTTATATTCCTATTAGCAGTGAATGAGGGTTCCTTTTTCTCCACAACTTCTCCAGTACTTGTTATTTTTTGTCCTGTTGATGATAGCCATTCTAAAGGGTGTGAGCTGGTTTTGATTTCTGGTTTTTGATTTGTGGTTTTGATTTGCATTTCCCTAATAGCTAGTGAAGTTGAGCATCTTTTCCTGTCTGTTGGCCATTTGTATGTCTTCTTGGGAGAAGTATCTGTTCAGGTCCTCGTCCCATTTTTTAAATGGATTGTTTTTTTAAATTGTTGAGCTGTTTATGTTCTTTATATGTTTTGGATATTGGCCCCTTATCAGAGGCATTGTTTTCAACTATCTTCTCCAATTCAGTTGGTTGCCTTGTGTCATCATTTTATAGATGGAAAGATAACTAAAACCTGGAATTATCAAGTGACAATAATAATTAACAAAAGTAAAACTAGACTTATGTAGAAGTGTTCAAAGGGTCCGGGTTTTGTATGACTTATTTATAGTTCCATCTTCTCTGTTCCTGGAAAAGTATAAAATAATTTATAAGATTATGCCAACTACTATGAAAATTCTTCACTACTTTGAAAGCAGCCAAAATTATTCTTAGAAACTCATCAAAAGAACACAATTTCCTATTCTTTTCATATCAATTTGAAGTACATTGTATATGAAATGCATGTGTGTTTCACTGATGGTTAAGTTGAGTAACAGAATTCACGTGGATGCCTTAGTCATCTTATAATATATTCTCAAAAGAAAACAAAAAACAAAATATTGATATAACTTTCCCACCTCAAATCTGATTGTCATACTCCAAGTGTACAGTGAGCTAATGTGTCCATTTCTTTCCTCTCAACCTTCCTATTTATAGACTTAAAGAAAATTTTGTCATACTGGTATAAAAAGATAATGTCAAAAGTTCATAGAACACTGCACAGAAAATGTTTTTAATGAGTTTTCTAGAACTCTGCAATAAGAAAGATCAGAAATAAATGTATTATGATAAACCAAATAGTGAAACCAGTGTTCAAGACATATTTTCTAGTAATATTTTTACCTTGTGTACTGCTTAATTAGTGATAGGTAAGTTAGATTGTAAATTGTGAGAAAAACAACTTACTTTTCAACTCTGTCTCCTAGCTCTGCTGCAGGCAGCTGGAAATGTTTCCAGAAATAGAAGATGGCTGTAACAAACAATAAAATATAGGCAGTGAGAGCCAGGATAATCTCCTATAACATCTGTCATCACTGCATGTACTGACAGATTTATTAAGATGCCATGTGAGTCTGAAGGCGATGTGTCACAATCTGTGGGTATGCTCAGTCCCCAAAGATTTATTGCTCCATTGGGAAATAAGGGAAAACTTAACCTAAAAAAAAAATTGAAAAATAAATTTACATTCCCCAATAACCTGCAATGAGATTTTGAATGCTATAATAAAGATGTGGTTCAAATATACAAATTTACTTCTGCTTTTATTCATTTTTTAAAGTTATTTCTTGGTTTCTTATAAATCAGAAGTACAAATCTTGGCTATTTATACTTAATAATTTGATAATAACATTTGGGTTTTGAAGATGCAAAACTCAAATGATAAAGCCGGCTGGAGGTTTTATTTATTTATTTATTTTTGAACTGTCTTTTCTTATTAAGTCAGGAAAGTAAACTACTTGTCTATACTGCTCAAGCCTGAGGTCTTACCCCAACATATGTATTAATTATATGACCTTAGGTATGAATAGGAGTAAGTCAAAAGGGTACTGATAAAGGTTAGAAAAGCTGAGTTCCACTCAGCTCTTAGGACTGTGTGAACTGAAAGAATAATTCTATCTCACTTCAGGGTATTGTGAGACTAAGTCACCTAAAGTATTGTAAGTCTTTTGTAAAGTAGAAAATGATATTCATTCATTTATTAGTTCAACATTAGAGAACATCTATATATTATTAAAGCAACAAGATACCCCAAAGAAAATTATTGGATCAGAGTCAGAGTATTGGGCTTTCAATCCAACACATATGTTCATTTTGCTCTTCCGGTTCTATGGGATTTACTTAGATTTGTTTTTGGCAGTATAAGACTGCTTTGTTGAAGATCTACTGGTAACTTATTTTTATTTCTAAAGATTGTTCCTGTATAACTTTAAGATAGTCACTTAACATCTCTGGAACACTAGTTTACTTTAAAGAACATGAAGATATTGGTGTAGATGATTATTAATGTCCATTTCAGTCTTAGAGTGTTCTATCACATTCATTACTAATTATTTGTGCTGAAAATTGGGACAGTAGGCACAGAAAGGACCTTCAGATTCAAGATTTCCTGTTTGTATGTGGCTAGGTGGAAGAGAGATCATCCCCATTGTTGACTTCCTTGTCTAGTTTATATTCACTTTATAGATTCTGTCACAAAATATTGTCTATTTTGGTCATCAGGATTCTTGCTTCTTTTTGGCTGAGGCTTACAGAATTATGAGTAAATATTTCATCAGTCAAACTAACACCTAAACTAACCCTTTCTTTTACCTTTTTTTCTGTTCTCATAAAAGATCTGTACAGAAACATCTACATACTAATGTTGTCACAAAAACACACCATCAGATATTTAAAACTTAGAACCTTAGAAATATTCCCCAAAAGTAAAAATTAGAAAATTTCCAAAAAATAGCCATTCTGTATTTGAAAAGATTGTGATTCCTGATGTGAAAGCAGTATTAATAAGAGCACTTTCAGCATAGGTAAACATATACATAGAAAAGTAATCATTTATATCAGAAATACCACAGAAGATTGTTAATATTTTGAATTTTACTTTCTGCCTCTTTTGAGACTTTGTATTAAGTTAAAATCAGTTATCCCTCTTACTCTTATTTTCAGTTAGCTTATATTAGGGTTCTCCAGAGAAACAGAACCAATAAAACGTGTACATCTAATGCACCTAAATGCATCTAATGTATCTAATACAGAAAGAGATTTTTAAAAAAGATTTCTTATGCAGTTGTGAAGGCTGACAAATCCAAAATCTGTGAGGTAGACTAGTAGGCTAGAGAATGGAAGAGTTGCAATTTGAATCTGAAGGCATTTTATTGGCAGAATTGCTACACCTTCTGGGAAGGTCTTTTTTTTTTTTTTTTTTTTTTTTTTTGCCTATTAAGGTCCTCAAGTGATTGAATGAGACCCACATACATTATAGGCGATTTTATTTAAACGTTAATCTCATGTTTCAAAAACATCTTCACATAAACATCTAGAATAATGTTTGTCCAACTACCTGGATACCATGGCCTAGCCAAGCTGAATCATAAAATTAATCATCACATAGCTCTTCACATGTACTTTATTGTTTTCTCCAGGATACTGTTTTAAGCCTCCCTTGGCTATCTTCAAAGTTAATCTACCATATAAAGAATAAGGCCTTTTAAATGTATATCTTTAGTTCTCATTTCTTACCATAGTTTCAATTGTCTCTTGAACATCTGTTCTCTCCTACCCACAGATGTCCTTTAGATACTATTGGTCCAGCATGTTTAAAACAAAAACTCTTCATTTTCTTCCTTATCTACTGCTTCTTTTATTAACGTCAACATTATTCAAACTGGAAATATTGATGTTATCTTTGAATTTTTCCCTTTTCATCCTTTCCTCTAATGAAATTATAATTCACATTTACTCGACAATATTTATTGAATACCTTCTAGATGTCAGATAATGTTTTAGGCATGTAAACAGAACAGTGATGAGGCAGACAATAAACAAGTGACATAATTTAATAACAATAATATTTAATAATTATTATAATTATATCACAAATAATTATAATTGTGATAAATACCATGAAGAAAATGTAAAGGGTGCTAGAAGATTGAATAACTGAGGGACCTCATGTAGTGTGAGAGGGTCAGGGAAGCCTGACATGAGAAGGATATATAAGAGTTAGCTACACAAAATTGGGGAGTAAGGAGAGGAAGCATATTCCAGGCAGAGGAAACAGCATCTACAAAGACCCTGATCTGACAAAAACAGAAGCGATTTAATGCCTGAGTACTCAACCTGAATTAGGAGCTTTTATTCTTACAATGACCCTGTGATATAGGTATCATGATATAGATACCAATTTTAGAACATTGTAGGTGCTCAACAAATGTCTATTGCTTAAATCAATATATATATATTTTTTAACTGAGAAGACCGAGACTCAGAAAAATTAAGTAAGACGTTTAGGTTTACATAAAATAAAGTGGCGGAGTGAGAATTCCATTCTCTGCAGGGGACTCAGAGAAAAGAGCTTCTCCTCTGATCACCTCATTATTGTCCCATTAACAAGACAAAGGAAGAGCAGCAAACTTCTAAGTCATTGGTAAAACCTGGTAAAGCAGTATACAGTATTTTGCTTTTGTTAGATAAAGTGTTTTTTTTTTTTCTAGTGTTTGGTGTGCATAATCTTGATTGCTTTGGAATATATTCACATTAAATAACCCTAGAGATGGATTAAATGGTTTAGTTTCTTTTCTGCTCTTAATTAATCTCGGTATCAGTTTACTGTCTTTACTAAAAGTAATGACTTTCTTAACCTACCAAAATACTTGTTTTAATCTCATACAAATGTAGAGATTATGAATTTCAGATTGGCTAGATTTTAGAATAATTTACTACTTTTTCTTTGCAGGAAGAAGTAAACCTTCTAATTTAGAATATAGTATCATATAAAATCTAAGTGAACTCCATGAACATCTCTTTTAATTTGCAATTATAAGCTTTGCCAAAGGAGAAATTAGGATCTTATAAAGAGAATCATTTTGAAAGTAAGAAGTTTATCATAGCTTTCCAGTTTTAAAATCTATTATGCTGGTATTGGCACCAAGACAGATTTTTCGAAAGAGTATGGAGCATTCTCTAGACATAAAAATCAGGTGTTCTAATTATCTGTCTATGGCTACTTCACAACTCATTGCCCTGCAGCTTCTGGTTCCACCATTCCACTGAAATTGTTTTTGTTCAGGGTTTCAGTGAAATTCATGTTGTTGAATTCAATAAAAACCTCTCAGGACCATTCAATACAGCAGACCTCTTTTCATTTTTGCATAGTCGTAAGGTCATCAGCCACTCATGTTTTTCTTTTGCTTCTTTATTTAAAAAAATTATTTATTTATTTTCAATTACAGTAGACATTCACTATTATTTTATATTAATTTCAGGTGTACAGCATAATGGTTAAACATTTATATAATTTACGAAGTGATCACACTGATTAGCCTAGTACCCACTCACCTGGTACCATATATAGTTATTAAAATATTATTGAATTTGTTCCCTACGTTGTAGTTTATGTTCCTGTGACTATTTTGTAACTATCAATTTGTACTTTTTAAACCTTTCATCTTTTTTACCCGGTCCCCTTCTGTCTGGCAACCATCAGTTTATTCTCTGTATTCATAAATCTGTTTCTATTTTATTTGTTCTTTTATATTGTAACTTAGAATCCACATATAAGTGAACTCATATGGTATTTGTCTTTCTGTCTGACTTATTTCACTTAGCATAATACCCTCTAAGTCCATCTGTTTTTGTAAATGGTAAGATTTCATTATTTTTTATAGCCAAGTAATATTCCATTGTATATATGTGTCATCACTTCCTTACCCATTCATTAATGAACACTTAAGGTGATTATATAGCTTGGCTATTGTAAATAATGCGGCAATGAACATAGGGATGCATGTAACTTTTTGAATTAGTATTTTGAATTTCTTTGGATAAATACCCAGAAGTGGGATTGTTGGATCCTAGAGTAGTTCTAGTTTTTATTTTTGAGGAACCCTCATACTGTTTTTCATAGTAGCTGCACCAATTTTCAATCCCACCAACACTGCGTGAGGATTTGCTTTTCCCACATCCTCGCTAACACTTGTTTTTTGCTTTATCAATGATAGCTATTTTGACAAGTGTGAGGTGATATCTCATTGTGGTTTAAATTTGCAATTCTCTGATAATTAATGATGTTGAGCATCTTTTTGTGTGTCTATTGGCCATCGCTATGTCCTCTTTGGAGAAATGTCTCTTTTGGTCCTCTGCTGATTTTGAAAATTGGATTGTTTGTTTTTTTTTGGTGTTAACTTGTACGAGTTCTTTATAAATTTTGGACATTAACTCCCTATCAGATATATCATTGACAAATCTCTGCTCCCAATATGGTTGATTTGTTGTTGTTTTTGTTGTTGTTGATGGTTTTCTTTGCTGTGCAGAAGCTTTTCAGTTTGATGTAGTCCCATTTGTTTATTTTTTCTTTTGGTTCCATTGCCTAGTAGAATACACACACACACACACACACACACACACACACACACATACACACATACATATACGTATGTATGTATACACACACATATATATGTATGTAGATAAGAACAACGGTTATTGCAAATATATATATTACTAAGAATGTCAGACAGTTTATTGTTTCTAGAAGTTTTATGGTTTTGGATCTTACATTTAACTCTTTAATTCCTTTTGAGTTTATTTTTGTGTATGGTGAAAGAAGATGTGGTCAAGTTTTATCTTGTTGCATGTATCTGTCTAGTTTCCCCAATGCCATTTATTGAATAGATTCTCTTAACCCCATTAGATATTCTTGCCTTCTTTGTCAAGTTTAAATCACCATATAGGCTTGGATTTATTTCTGGGCTCTCTATTCTGTTCCATTGATCTATGTGTCTGTTTTTATGCCAGTACCATGACATTTTGATTACTATAACCTTGTAGTATAGTTTAATATCAGGCAGCATGATACCTCCAACTTTGTTCTTCTTTCTCAATATTGCTTAGGCTATTTGGAGTATAAATTTTAGGATTACTTGTTCTGGTTCTATGAAAAATGAGATTGGCATTTTAATAGGGATTGCATTCACTCTTGATTACTTTGGATAGCATGGATATTTTAAAGATCGTTTAATTCTTATCTGTAAGCAACACATATCCTTCCATTTATTTGTACTTTCTTCAATTTCTTTCTTCAGTGTCTTATAATTTTTTCAAGCACAGATCTGTAGGTCTTTTGTTAAATTTATTCCCATTTTATTATTGTTTTTTTATTTAATTGCAAGTGGGATTATTTCTCATTCCCTTTTTTGGTAGTTTGTTATTGGTGTATTAAAATGCAATTGTTTTCTGAACATTAATTTTGTATACTACTACTTTACTGAATTCATTTGTCAGTTCTAATAGTATAGTTTCTGGCTGAATATTTAGGGTTCTTTATATATAGTATGTCATTTTGCAAAAAAAAATGTCTGTTTTGCTTTCTTTTCAATTTGGATGCCTTATTATTTATATATTTTTCTGTCTGATTGTGTGGCTAGGACTTCCAATACTATGTCTTGTTCCTGATCTTAAGGAAATCACTTTATATTTTTTCATTGCTGAGTACAATGTTAGCCATTGGTTGTCATATATGTCCTTTATTTATGTTAAGGTATGTTCACTTTATTCTCATTTTGAGAGGAGAATTTTTATTATAAATGTGTGCTGGATATATTGTCCAATGCTTTTTCTGCATCTCTTGATATGATGATATGATTTTTATCCTTTGTTGTGTTTATGTGGCATTTACCACATTAATTGATTTGTGAATATGGAACCAAAAATTGTAGGAACTCCTCTTCCCGGAAGTGGACTTCTGTGCTGAGAATCCTATTGTGGTGCTCTGGTTCCTTTTCCTTAGAGGGAACCTCTGAAGCCAAAAATATCCCTCCTGATTCTCAGTGACCACACGTGGGGATGGGACCAGTCCAATTGTGTCTCTGCCCTTACTGCAAATCTTAAAGTGGCTCATACTTTATAGCCTTAAATTATAGAAGTTTCATTCAGCTAGTCCTACATGATTCTCCAGGTTAATTGTTCTAAAATTTAGTTATAATTCTGATGTGGTCATGGGATAAGGCAAGCACTGTGTTTTCCTATTTCGCTGTCTTGACCAGAACCTCAGGAGAGGTGAGCCAGAATGTTTAAACATTCCCTTCACACATTTTACTATTATATTTCTTATCAATTTACAATTCATGTTTCTATTTTTGCTTTAGAAGATTACCTTTAAAGACTGAAAATAAGGAAAAAAAATTTTAATGATTACTTTCACTCTACCATTTCCAATATTACTCATTCCCTTGTGCAGAATCAAATTGCATCTGCTATCACAATTCTACTGCTTAAGAGTTCACTTTAACATTTCTTGTTCTATACTGTGTATTGACAATAAATTCACTATTTAGTTTATCTAAAAAATAGTTTTTTTGCTATCATTTTTCAAGAATACATATACTGGTGATGGAATTCAAAATCAATAGATTTTTCTCTCTTATTGCTTTAAAGACATTGTGCTATGGTATTCTGACTTGCTTAGCTTCTGATAAGAAGTCTGTGGTAAGCCTTATCCTTGTTTGCTTGCTATGAAATGGTTTTATTTTTTTAGCCTGATTTTGGTATTTCATTAGTTTGACTATTTGAAAATTGACTATTATTATTAATTTTTTGCAGATACACTAGCTTTTAGAGAAGTTGAAAAATACATTTCAAATACTATTATAATATAAAATAGAAAGGAAACAAATAACTAAAATTTTGAAAGCTATAAAATAATAAAAGCCAAATTTCATTTGAAACAAGGTATATGTTTTTATTATGAAATGAAAAAAATGAACAGATATATATCTAAAAACTTGACCTTCATGTATAGTCTGTATTTGTAGTGAGAATTGGTGCTGAAGTTGAGTTTGGGTGGAAAAAAAGCTTGAATGTGGGATGAGGGTCTACAATTAATATTTTGATTGTATTACTTGTGTATAATAAACATATACATATAAAATATAATTATTTGAACATTATTTTGAACTTAGAAGTGGAAACTTTTTGTTATAATTATTATTTTTTAAGTTTTATTTTATTAGTTTCAAGTAAATGGTATATTGGTTAGACATTACATAGTTTATTAAAATTGATCCCCTTAATTGCTTTTTCTCTTCCTCTAGCTCTCCATCTAGCCATTACATTAATGCTAACTGCATTTCCTATGCCATGCTCCCATCTCAATGACCACCTATCAACTACTAGTTTGTACTTCTTTTAACTCTTTTTAAGCTTTATTTTTTTCTCTTCAGATTCATTAATACCTTTATTTTGCAGTTGAAAAAAACATTGCTAGTGTTGTACTAGAATTCCTAACAAGAAAGGGGTAATACTAATAGTATTGTAAAGTTTGGTCTAAAATTTTTCTTCCTCTGAGACACCTTTTGTCTAAATTAAAAAAAAAAAAAATTACAGTTAACATACAATATTATATTCAGTGTCAGGTATACAACATGGTGATTATAACTAACAAAGTGATCATCCCAATAAATCTAGTAGCCATCTGACATTGTACATAGTTATTACCATATTATTGACTATATTCCTTATCCTTTATTTAACATCCCCATGACTATTTTGTAACCACTAATTTGTACTTATTCTCTTTCCCTTTTTCACCCACCCCCACAACATACCTGTCATCTGGCAAGAATCAAAATGTTTTCTGTTTCTATGAGTTTGTTTTGTTTGTTTATTTGTTCTTTAGAGTCCACATATAAATGAAATCTTACAGCATTTGTCTTTGTCTAACTTAACTCCACTCAGCACAATATTACTCTAGGTCCATCCATGTTGTTGCAGATGGTAAGATTTCATTCTTTTTTAAGGCTGAGTGATCCCATTGTATATATGTACAACCTCTTTATCCATTTATACATTGATGGACACCTGGGTTGTCCCTATATCTTGGCTATTTTAAATACTGTTGCAATGAACATACTGTTGCACATTTGTCCCTTCAAAGTAGTATTTTGGGTTTCTTCAGGTAAATACTCAGAAGTGGATTACTGGATCCTTCTTGGTTTCTTGTTTAACCTTTGTTTTAAAGCTATTTTGTCTGGCGTAAGTTATTGCTACTCCAGCATTTTTAATTTTTTTCCACTTTAATGAAACTATATTTTTCCATTTTCTTCACTTTTAGTGTCTGTGTGTTCTTTGATCTGAAGTGAGTTTCTGGTAGTCAGCCTATGTAAAGGACCTGTTTTCTATCCAATTCAGCCACTCGCTATCTTTTGATTGGAATATTTATTCAGTTATATTTAAAAGTAATGTTAATAGATATGTAGATATTACCATTTTATTACTTTTGTTCTCCTCCTTCTCCTTCTCCTCTTTCTCCTCTCCTCTTTCTCCTTCTCCTGCTCCTGCTCCTCTCCTGTGCTGCTGCTGCTGCTGCTGCTGCTGCTGCTTCTTCTTCTTCTTTCTTCTTCTTCTTCTCTTCTTCTTCTTCTTTCTTCTTCTTCTTCTTTCTTCTTGCCCTCTAACACTTCCTGTAATACTGGCTTGGCGGTGATGGACTCCTTTAACTTGTTCTTGTCTTGGAAGCTCTTTATCTGCTCTTTGATCCCTTTTTTTTAAAAAAAAAATAAATTAATTTAATTTTAGTTCTAGGTGTTGCAAACATAATTGTTAGACATAACCAACCAAGGTGAAACAACATAATTTGTCCTTTGATTCTAAATGATAGCTTCGCAGGACAAAGTAATCTGGTTTAGTTCTTACTTTTCATTACTTGAATATTTCCTGCCAATCCCTTCTTGTCTGCAAAGTTTCTGTTGAAAAATCAGCTGATAGTCTTATTGGAAACTTCCTTGTAGGTTAAACTAAACTGCTTGCTTTTCTCTTGCTGTTTTAAGTTCTCCATGTGTTAATTTTTCACATTTTAAATGTGATGCATCTTGATGTGACTCTCCCTGGATTCATCTTGCTTGGGACTCTCTGTGCTTCCTTGGCTTGTAGTCTATTTTTTTTTCACCAAATTAAGGAAGTTTTTCATCATTATTTTTTTCAAAAGATTTTCTTTTGCTCTCTCTTTCTCTTTCTGATAACCCTATGATGTGTATGTTGGTACTCTTAATGTTATCTCAGAGGTCCTTTAAACTATCCTCATATTTTTAATTTTTTGTCAAGCTGTCTTGATTGGGTGTTTTTGATTTACCTTATCTTCTTAATCATGGATTTGATCCTCTGCTTATCTCATCTATTATTGATTTCCTCTAATGTACTCTTTTATCAATATATATTCTATTTTCATTTCTGACTTTCTTTTTACATTTTCTATCTCCGTTTTTATGTTTCTACTTATGTAAGTTCTCACTGTTTTTCTATTTTCTAAAGTTCATTGAATATCTTCATAACAAGTGTTTTGAACTCCGCACATTGTTTGCCATTGTTTAGTTCTTTTTCTAGAGCTCTGTTCTGCTCCTTTCATCTGGGACATGTTTTCCTCCCCATTTTTGCTGCCTCCCTGTGTTTATTCTATGTTTTAAGTAGGCTGCTATGTCTCCAAATGTTAATAGAGTGACCTTAGTTGTCTTTGGCACCAGTGGCACAGACTCCCTGGGTCACCTGAGCTGGGTGCTCCATATGTGTCTTTTGTGTAGGTTGTGTGTGCCCTCCTGTTGTAGTTTGAGCCTTGGTTGTTGCTTTGCATGTCAATGGGAAAAAATTGACCTCAGGCTGACTGGTTGTAAAGGCTCAATGTGACTACAGTGGAGGAGCTGTTGTGTAGGGCTGACCCTAAAGTCAAGACTCACTTTAGAAGACTCTGGTGCCTACACAGTCTGCCTTTTTACGTGTGTTGTATTTGAATTGGTCTCATATGGTTCCCCACTGGTCTGAAGACAGTTGCCTGTCATACCAGTCCCAGGGCCCTCCTGGGAAGAAACCTGCCTCAGGCCCAGTTCAGCTGCAGCCTGTGCCCTGTCCCTGGTGGCCACAAAGCAATCCACAAATGGCTATCAGTGAGTTGAACTTGGAGGTGCCTTGAGAGACTAAGTCACAAATAGAGACAGCTGCAGCTTGTACAGGTTTGGGGCTGCTTATCAAAGACGGTTATAGGCATACCGAGGCCAGATGTTTCTTGTTTGGTTTTGTAAATCTTTGAAGATTTAGAAAATGTCTGCAGCATGAGGAAAAACAGGTCGTTTGTATAGAAAATCCACTGGAAGTGGCTGGTGGGCCCACACATCGGATTGCGGTGGTGGTGTCAGGAATTCACTACAGCAGGGAACCAATATTAGCCAGGATTGACGAAGACTCAGATATAGTGGCCCACTGCATCTGCATGCTGAGAGAGGAGAGCACTCGACAAAGAAACAATGGTTTCTGCCAGCACTTCTTGTCTGGGGGATAGCTGCTCCTCTAGCCCTCACCCTAAGTCAAATAATTTCAGTTCCTCCCCATATATTCTTCTGGTGCCCTTTGAACTATTGCCCTAGCACAAAGAACTCAGAGCAAGTGAATCTGTCAACAAGTAAGTTCATGTCAGGCCCTTTAGAAAAATGCAATAGTCCTTCCATCACACTCGACCACAGTTGCCTCTGGCTTTCATAGCCAGAAGTTATGTGGACTTCTCCGTTCTGGCACTGGGAACCTGCGGGCTGGAGTCTGATGTGGGGCTTGGCCCCTTCACTTTGAGGGAACCTGTGTAGCTGAGATCTCCCTCCTGATTTTTAAACACTACACACAGATGTGGAAACCAGTTCATTCTGCATCTCCACCTCTTCTACCAGTCTGAGGTGACTTCTGTATGTTCTTAGTTTGTGGAATCCTGTTAGCAATGATGGCGTTTTCTGTTGTGGTTTAGTTGTAATTTTGAGTGGGTTCATGAGAGGAGGCAAGAATAGCCTTTATCTACTCTGCCCCTTTGACTGGAAATCCTTCCCACTTGTTTTCTTTTTAAAACTTTTTTTTTTTCAGGAGCTAACAGTCCATTAAGAAACTATGACTATGCACTCTATCTCTTAATATTTTTCTCTTGACAATGAGTAATAGAATTTTGACTGAGTTTTGATTAAGTAGGTTTTAGAAAAGAATTCTACTGCCTTACTATATTTGTTTATTGGAAACTGTTAAGAGTTTCAAGTTTCATAATACATCTAAGTGGGTTTATACCTGAAGAGTAAAGACTATTATAGGTGTTCTTAACATTCTACTTCCACTTTTTTTTTTCTCTAGGAAATGTTTGACTCTATAAAGAAAACAATATTGGGATGAATCCTGATTTAAGTTAATATTGTTTATCACTGATGAATATTTTAATATTGTCTTATTTTTGTTATTTTGATAAGGAGAGCACTGTTCTAAGGTCAATTAAGGACATGTAAGTACATTTGGTTGATGTTACAATGCAAGATTCAGTTATTATTAACTGTGACTTTATATAGACCAGACTTCACATAATTTGCCATCTCTCAAACCTGACTCAAATACACAATTCTTTAACACAGACACAGAAAACCACCATTTCAAAATTATCATTTTAACCAAATACAACTGGAACTCTGTAGTTTTGAAATGTGTCATTTTTCCTCAAAGAAACTTCTGGGAACATTGCCCAAATCAGACTTTTATTTCTTCTGAAGCAAGACTTGAAATTTAAGCAAAATGATTTTTTTTTTTTTACCACACCACATTATTCATTATTGTAAAAAATAAAGGACATCACGTCATCCCTACAGTGCTTAGATTGACTGACCAACTATTCAATTTAAATGAGAAAAAGAAATTTTCTTCACAAATTGAGAGTTTTCCCAAAGAACTAGTTCATAAGTTTTCCAAAGCTAAGATAAAATTCTCATTAGATGACAAATATAATTTTGTTCAGAGAAAGAAATATTCATGATTATTCATATCTTAACTTTTACCAAAAAGTCTGATTGATTTTTATCCAAATTTAGATAAGCAAAGATAAAAGAGAGTAGATAGCTTAGTTCTTCATTTGTAAGGGAACATTCTGTATATACATCCATATTTATAACCTATTTATTGTCTTTATCCTTTTAATCTTCATGGCAGTCATTATACCCTTAAGCACTTAAAAATGCCATAAAAGCTATGTGAATAATTTCTATATTTTTAAGTACAAGTATCATTCATCATATGTAATCTGGGAAAATCATATGTGAGAATATTATTAAAATAAATCATTTTGGAAATTTAATATTTTGTGATGAATTCCAGGGAAGGTTCAATTTATACTAATTCTGCTTCATGAAGGCTGTTGAAAAGTATTATATCTAAATTTCAGCATTTATTTTTCTTTTAGGTTATTATTGACTCATTAGGGACAAAGGACTTAAAGTAAAAAGTTTCTAATGAAAGTTAGGTTATACTTTTATGGATTCTGTGATTTAAAACATAATTCCCACTATATAACAACATAAATTAAAATTCTTTAAAGTACTGCTTTCATCATGCTCTTGTCATAAAAACAAAAATTGCTAAACTCTGAGCTTCTACAGAAAAATTATTCCCCTAGTATTGAAGAAATTTATATTACCATATGCCCCAAACTACCTTTGTATATCAATTTTGACCATGTTTCCTACATAAATTTCACAAGTAATCATATTTATTTTTTGTTAACTTCCTGAACATTCAATCTCTTCATTCTTAGTTCTCCAATTCATCATCCCTATTGAATTAGATGCAGAAACTAGAATGTTCAGCACCATATATTGTTGAAGTCATTGGCCTACTTAGATATAGGGTCAGCTTTGGTAACTTTATTCTTGAAGCCCTGCCAAAAAAACTGAGCTCTGTGATTCTCAGGGAATGCTTATGGTCATTATCACTGAATACAGATAATGTTAACATTCTTAAGAAGGATTTGGATTTGTTCTATGGTGTTCTGCAACTTCCATTCATCAAAATCTATCTTCTCTGAGTTTTTTAGACCCTGTTGATACCAGTAAATAATGTGGACATACATGAAGATTTGAGCCCCTTAATTTTTAAATAGTTCTTTTTCATAACATCACACTCATTTTTTAATGGTTTTTACCATTTCTTATGCCTAAACAAGAGGCTCAGAACAAGATGGGGAGATATGTGAAGTTTCTTTGAGAACTTTAAAACATTTGCCATTTTCTCTCTGTTCTTTTATAGCAGACAGTTGTAAATATCATACAAACCTGAATCACACAGAAAGAATCTAAGTTCAAAACTGAAAACACATGAAAGGGATTGAATAATTGCACATTTATGTAATTCAACTTTGTATAAATTTTAAAATAAATTATATATACATATATATTAAACCATTTATATATATATATAATATATATTATATATAGAGAGAGAGAGAGAGAGAGAGAGAGAGAGAGAGAGAGAGAGAGGGAGAGAGAGAGAGAGAACGAGAGAGAGAGAGAGAGAGAGAGGTTGGTTCTGTTTAGTCTCATAAGACTAAGCAATCTCAGTCAAAAATTTTTATGGAAGCCACAAAAGTCTAATTTATTTCCTTATTCTTATCTCGAGTTTTAATCCGTGAATATTAAAAAAGCCTTTCTTCTTGATGTTGCATTCCAAAGTAGTCTTACCAATAATGCATTTTTATATACATAATGGCTTTCATCTCAATTACAATCTATGTTATTTTTTTTACAGATAGCTATAGTTTGTAAAGCTTCAAACTGGGAAAGTTCAACTACACATTTGTATGTTGGATGTAACTGGATTCATGTTTTCCTTTCTTCAAGATGACAAATTGACCCACACAGTATTTCTCAGCTTTCTAGTCTGTTTTACATTGACCTGACTGCATCCATCTTTGTAGTTAGTTCTGGTTGACCCAACTACTCTTTTTTTTTTCCCCTCCTGATTTACCTATTCTCTTTTTTCTTTCATGTTTACTTTATCCCCTTCACTGGGACAGGATTCAACCTTGTTATCCACTTATTTTCTCTTTCCCAACTACCCTCTTAATTTTCCAAATTAGCAATGAGAAACAGGTTTTGGACATTAAAACTTGTCATGCTCTTCCTACAGCCAAAAAGTTATTAAATTTAGGACAAAATAAAGATTAAAAAATTCATACATATTATATCTAATTTCTATATTAGCAATATCAGGAATGTTTAAAGAAAAATAAAAGTGCATAATTTATTATTGACTAATTAGCAAACTAACTATAAATATAAGTAAGCAAGTGCATTAATTTAGACAAACAGCAACATAAAGCTGAATAAGGACTGAATATCATGAAGAATTGACACACGGGTAAGACCTTGTTGATAAACTGAAATTTTTAGTTCTTTTTGTGAAATTTTGAATGCCTGTCTTCACCCACATGGAAATTATTAAATTAACAGGCTTAACATTCAGGCTTTTAAAACCCAAGCCTATATAGGATATAAGCAGTGAAAAGGAAGAGAGCAATTCTACTTCTTCATCTTCTCCTGTCCTGTATGAAACTCTATTCCTTGATCTTTGGCTAACAGGACTCCTCAAGAACAGGGCTTTTTGATCATGTGACTCCAACAGGTGTGTAGCGGGGAGGTTTAGTTTTTCTCTGACTGATATAAGATACATATTCTATGGGCTATAAGTTGATATAGTGTGAACAGTCTTCTTTGGTGAGTCAGAGGCTTCTGTATAGAATCTATATAGGGTTCTCCATTAAGCTTGCATGGGGACTTTCTATTGAGTTCTCATTTCTTTATGCCAGAGGGATTATATAGCATAGACATACTTCTAAATTGCTCACCTTTTACTTTATCCTAGTTTTCCTACAGATTTGTTACATATATCCCACTATAAGGCAACTGGAATATGTTGCATCTTGACAGAACAGGATCTCTGAACACATTGCTTAGGCAAGACATGACAAGATAGTTGATAATTCCTTTATTATCAGTGATGAGTTATTGCTGCTACTTAAAACACCGATTGATTTCAGTTTTTTTAAAAAGCTTTATATTGGGTAATTTTTTTTTTTATGAAAGACAATATGAGGTTATACCTTTAAAGGTAAAAACTTTTAAAAAAAGATTCCAAACTTAACACATGAGGTGATGCAAAGTATTAAACTTCAGAAATCAGCAGATCATAAAATTAGTTCCCACAACAGTCCTTTTGGATCAAAAACATAACAATGTTTGGACTCCGAAAAAAATTTAGTTCTCACAGTAGCTCATCTTTACTGAATGTCATATGAGTACCACAATGTGTAAGTGAATTTAAAACTATAATGTACCGTTAAAATGTAAAAAATGAACTTGTTATCATCATTGATAGTAATATGTTTTTATTCAGATAAGGCTATTTAGAGCAAAGTGTAATTAGTGGTAAGATTTAAGAAAGTTTCATTATGGAAATGGGTCTTATATAGGCTGCAAAGGAAAATAAGAGTTGGATAAGCCATGAAGAATAAAAAGATTATTAAATTAGGAAGAAACAGTTGATCAACAGACTCACAGACTAACTGAGAGGATGGGGAAAAGTGAGTATGAATTCATCAGGTGGTATGAAGAATGTGTTAAAAGAAGGGAAAAGCTATACTGTATCTCTGATTAAAGGCCAGAGGGGAGGGGGATTGGGGGGCTGGGAGAAGAGATGAAGGGTTAAAGAAGTACAAATTAGTAATTGATATATGGTCACAGGGATGAGGCATAGGGTTTGCAGTTTAGCTTTAATGTAATGGCTAAGTGTAGAGCCAGAGGAGAGAAAGAACAATCAGGGAAATCATTTTTAATAAACTATATAAATGTCTAACCAATGTATAACATACTTGAAAACTAATCAAAAAGTTTTTGAAATTAAAAGTGTTACAACTAAAAAAAAAGAGATAGTTTGTCTAAAGAGTTTATAAAAGATACATTAGATTGCTATAACCAAAGACAAAGAGGAAATATAAATACACATTAAATTGTTTCTAACATCACATATCAGTCAACATTTTTAAATGTTTTCTTTCAAGAGAGGTCATTTTTATTTATTGCCTCATGCAGAATGTAAGGTATATTATTTTCCCAGAATTCCATATAGACAAGAAGCTTAAAAATATTAAACTTAATTTCACACAAGTTGTTAGGTAGAGAGCTGGATTTGATCTCTGACATTTTCTTGTGAAGTATAGATTCTCAATCATAGAGCTATACTGTCTTTCTTAGCCAAAAGATTAAATGATAGTATGCAGAATAATTGATAATTAGCCCCCCAAATGAACCCAACTTTAATTACTCTTAAGATAAAATATTTCAAATGAATAAATAAAAAATAATAAAATAAATAAATTAAATAAAAATAACAATCACTCCCATACCCAGGCTTAAGAAATTGTAATATCACATATATACTTGTTTACATCATTAAAGAAAATAATATGGCTATAATTGATTAAGGTCATTTTGGAATCCTGCCTAATCCTAATTCTCTCACTTCTTTGAAGGAAAAACTACCAAGAATTTAGTATTTAATACTCCTATGCAAGATTTATTTTAAAAATGAAATTATTACATAAGCTATTGTCTAAAAAATAATGATAATTTTTTGCAAGTTTTAAATGTTATATGACTGGCATACTAAGCTCAAAATATTTTTGAGGATTATACATGACTATGCATATAGCTTTTGTCATTCATTTTAATTTCTGTAGAGTCTTCTACTTTATAAATACACCATAATTTCCCTATCCACTCCCATTGTAATGGATAACTAAGCTGATTCCAATTTTCTTCTTTTATAAACAATGCTGTCAATGCACAAAAGGAATCCTGCACCAAACATTTTTTTACTGTCCAAGAGCTTCATGGTCGTATACACCTACAGGTGGAATCCCTTAGACCATGCGAATATAAACATTTTCAGCCCTATATACTTTGCCTGATTACTCTTCAAAAGGAAGTGATGTATTTACACTCCCTTCAGTAGTGTACAAATGTTTCCATTTCTCTATACATACATTAATATTTCCTACTTTTAGATCTTTTATTTTTTAATCTAATGTAATGGGTATATTCCTCTCAATTACATTTTTCCAATTGACTAATGAGATTGAGAATCTTTTCATATATTTGTTGGGAGACTATTCTCCATGGGTCTTTCATGTTTTTGAACATCCAGCAAGAGAGGCATTACTGTCGTTCATTTAGGACTTTTAAAGGATGTTTGTAAAGATTGGTCTCAGACAATAGAGACATCATTGTCCCTCTGGAGCAAAGGGCAGAGTTTGCTTACTTTTCAATATAATATGTCTCCATATGGATTCCTCTCCTCTAATATAATCCATTGTATGTGCAAATATCATGTTTCTATCTGCATTGTCCTGTGGAAATTTGAGCTCAGAGAGCAAGCACAAAAAATGCTGACACTCTGGTATTTAAATCATTTTCTAAAACTGTCTTCCTGTCCCATCCATGGTGCGTCCAACAGAACATATGTAATCCATAAGAATAAAGGGAAATCTTTATTTAATTGGTGGTTTCTGTTATTTAAGAACATAAAAGGCTCAGAGAAAGTAAGAAATGTAATATTTTAATATGGCATTTTAAAAATTAACAGGAGCAGAGGCTTATAGTTGTTTATCAACAACTGTATTCAACTGTATCTCCAATGCCCCTGAGTGTTTTAGACATTGTAATTGTTAACTTTATTCATTACAGAGGACCAATGACACTTGTTATGCAGTCCCAAACATGGTTAAAGCTTTTTCTGTTCTATTAAACCTGAGAATTAAGATCAATTCAATTCACATTGCAAGGCCTCAAATATGTGTTTTCAGTGCTCCCTGGGGGCATCTAAATCCCCCTATTCTTTATTATCAGTGCGATAGTTTAGAGTTTAGCCTCTGGTTTCAAGCATATTTCCATTCCAATTTATAGAAATGGAACTTCTGGCAAATTCCACTTGTTTATGAAATCTAAGACTCATCAGCTTATAGGTCCTATCTCACAGTGCTTCTGTTCTATGTCTTGGTCATAGAGGTGCTTATCTTTTATTTATCTCAATTATATCTTTTAATTTTCTTTTTTCCCCCCTAATTTTCCATGTTAGATTATAGCAGAGGGAAAATATCAAAGTGCAAACTTACTATGGTATCTTGACCAGAAGCTACCTCACCTATACTTCTTATACAAGGGAGATGTTAAAATAACTATTGTCAATTATGACGGTAAAGAAAGGAAATTACAAAAGGGGAGTCTGAGGGCTTTTTGTCTATTAAAATAAATGTAAAAGTCCGTAGGCATTTCTAGCATACTATCTGAAAAATATAGAATATATTTGGTAAGTGTTGGTAATTTTTCTTATTCATTTACCCTACATCCCTTCTACCTACCCCCCACCCCCACCCCGCCAATAGGTTGTAATGGCAATGGGAGGGCAAGAGAGGGAGTTATTTATGGCTAATGGAAAAATATATTAACTCCAAGACTCTGAACCCAACCAGTGGTTATCTTCTGAGTCACTTGCACCTCTGTCTATTTTTATCTCAGTTGTGACTCTAACTTGGTGGAAGGGATATTTTTATAAAAGTCTCCAAGTCTACAAGAAAAAAATATGTTACAAGAAAAGACTGTTGACAAATATAGTAGAAAGTATAGCATAGATAATGAATGACTGAAAAATCGGGAACATGCACAGATCCAAGAAATAAATTAATAGCATCAATATAGATTGAAATGCTGAAACGGTAGAGAGAAATTTTTATGTTGGGAAACTTACATAGAACTTTTCACTTCTGAACTTAGGTTTCCATATTCTAGACCAAATGAAGGTCCCATATTCTTCTGATTCCTTGTTATATTCCCTAAGGAATTAGCCTGTTTTTTTTTTTTGTTTCTCAATTCTACCATTATACTTCTTACCTTGGGAAGATCTATTCTATAAGCTTGACTACAGAATAGTAATTAACCTTCAAAACAGACATTTCTTATTTTAACCAAAACAAAGGCCCATGTGTTTTGATTTCTAAGGGTCTTTCCTATTGATCATTATGGGAAACACATGGGATAAGGAAAATAAGGAATTCAGTCAAAATCTTAAAGCAGTAATTCTTCTTATTTAATTCCTTTTTGAACTTATTTGGAAAATCTGGCAAAGTAGTATTACAAAGGGTAAAAAGCCCAGTTTTTGCTTTTCTGCTTATTATTTGTGAACTTGCTCAAAGTCTTTAAGCCTCAGTCTTCTTGTTTGTTAATAGAAATAAAACACCTACAATCATGGGGTTGTTGTGAGAATTAAAAATATATAATAACTTGATATTAATTTTAATTTTTATTTTCTGATGCTAAAACTTTCTCCTTTTCTTGTTAATTCCATATGAATCAATCTTGGCAAAGACCAGGTGGATCTTTTTCCTTAAAAAATCAATTCATATTTGTAAGAGTGGAATATAAGTCAAATTGTTAGTTTTTTTGTCTCTGAGGATTTCTAGATTGGGTTACTTCACTGGTTTCCTGTTCTGCATGCAAGGGAGCTTAGGAGTTGCCAGTCCATCCCAGCAAGACTGAATAGCTATACAGACTGAAAAATCAACAAACTCTTGGATCTGTAAGAGCCACGAGGACATAGGACAAATTACTGCCCCTGAGACAGATAGTTGGTTACAGGCCAGTCACAGCTTCTGGGAAGAAAAACTCATGAGTGGAAACTACTATGAAAATGGTGCCAGGGTAGAAAAACATGAATTGTAGATGACAAATGGTTGAGGCTCAGTGCGTACAACTTTAAGAGTTAAAAATTCAGGAGGCCCCTGTCATAGTGTTTGTGTGGGGCACTATACTATGGTAATACCTCCAAGAGATTGGACTTACTGTTCTCAAGAATAAATACTGGAGAAAAAATATCCTCCTTCTAGCAGGGAAGGGGAAAATAAATAATTTTGAAATATATCATAGTACTCTGTTTCTTCTTAAGAATTGCCTGCCCTCAGGAAAAATATAGTCAACTGTAAAACTATCCTGTTGGATTTTATCAGAGCCTAACTTACTTGGTAGGAGGGACATACTCTATTTTAGTCAGTTTTAGATTCCACATGAAAGAAGAGAAATGTTTAACTTTTAGCCCATTCTACCCGTGCCATTCCACCTAAGCTGTGAGGGAGAGGGATACTGGGAAGCACAGGTAAAGTCCACATCCAGGGGTACAAGCTTACTAAAATAACTGAGGGACCTAATTAAGGACTATAGAATGTTTCCTTTCCTGCCACCAACTTATCACATACTAAAGGCCCTATTTACCAAACAGTTTCTTTACCCAGTATATAAATTCAGCTCCAGGAAGATATTGCAAGGCATACTGAAAGGCAAAAACAAACAAACAAACAAAACAAACAAACAAACAAAAAACACAATATGAAGAGACAGAGCAAGCATCTAAACTAGAGATGTTAGGGGATATTGGAATTATTCAGATTAGGAAATTTAAAATAACTATGATTAATATGCTAAAGATTCTACTGGGTAAAGTAGACAGAATGCAAGAACAGATGAACCATGTAAACGGAAAAATGGAAATCCTAAGAAAGAATCAATAGAAAGTGCTAGAGATTCAAAAACATTGTGACAGAAATGAAAAATGCCTAGAGTGAGAGGAAACATAGCAGAGTGGGAGACATTCCCAGATCTCACCCCCTGAAACAACAATAAGCTGAAACATCTAACACTCAACAAAAACCAACCAAATTGTTGTATACCAGTACATCTGAGCATGGGATCTGCACATAAGAGCTACCACAGGTCAGAACCCCAAGTGTCGGGTGGTGGGACTGGAGAAAATAAAGAAACTGCCTATCACAGCCCCCAGAGCTCCCTGCAGGAGGAGGGGGAGCGGCAGTACAAGTTCCGGCAGTGAGTTCCCCAACAGCCCTGCCTGAGAAAGTTGTGAGCTCTCCTGTGGCTGGCTGGCTGAGGGCCCAGTCATCAGGGAAGAAAGCAGAGAAGCAGGAAGGCGACCGCCAGAAAAACAGTTAAGTTTTGGTGGCCCATGGCTGTAAAAACAAAGGCTGAAGCTGCAGCCCCCAACCGCCAACTCAGAGGGTCCCTCATCCCACATCCTCCAAGACCAATTATCATGGAGCCTCAGGGGAATCTGAGCAAACACAGCTGAGACTGTTCCTGACACTGACAGGAATGAAACTGAGGGAGTGAGAGTGAATAATATCTTCAAAGAAATTTAAAAGCATTATTTAAGACTTTGTATGAAGCAGGGATCCAAGAAGCTTAGACACCACCTACTGGGAACCAAAAGAAAAGTGCCTTCTTGCAGCAGGCTAAAGAAAGGCCTTTATATAATAATCTTCTATCTGAAAAAACAAAGCAGAAACACATTTCCATTAATCCTCAGGTGGAGAAATAGTCAAATTAAATAGCACGAACAACCAAGGTGGCAAGGTATCTCAGAAAAAAAAAAATCTCCAGAAAATAAGCTTACAGACATAGAAATATGTGACTTAAATGACAGACAATTTAGGAAGGTACTTCTAAAAAAAACTCAATGAAACTCAAATCAACAATTTTTAGGAATTAAAAACAACAACAACAACAAAAACAACAACTACATGAGCAGAGCAAGGAGATTGAAACCTTCATAAAGAACCAAATAGAACTTCTGCAGATGAAGAATTACACTGCGAGAGTTGAAAGTGAAATAGCAAGTTTGGGAAATAGAGTCGACCAAATGGAGTAAAGGATCAGTGATATCCAAGGCATAAATCTAGAAACAAATCGGAAGGAAGAAGAGGGAAACTGAAGAATGAAAAATAATGAAGAGAAATTCAAGAACTAGCTGATACTGTCAGGAGAGAAAGCATTAAGAATAATGGGCATTATCAAAGGCAAAGAAAAGGAAACAGAGATTAGAAAGCATTTCCAGACAAATAGTTGACAAGAATTTACCAAATCTAAGAAATCAGTTGGAGCTTGGAATTCAAGAAGTCAACAGAACACCCAATTATCTCAACCCAAAAAGGCCTTCACCAAGACCACTATATTAAAATTATTAAAAATCAACAACAAAGACAGAATTCTCAAGGCAGACAGGGAGAAAAAAAAATGGTAACATAAAGATAAACCCATTAGATGATCCTCAGGCTTCTCAGTGCAAACCTTACAAGCCAGAAAGGAATGGAATCAAATATTTAAATTATTAAGTGAAAGGAACTACCAGCTTAGAATAATGTATCCCGCTAAGTTCTCCTTTAGATATGAAAGAGAAATAAAGACTTTTCTAGACATACAGAAAATTAAGAAAATTTCTCCACTACGAGGTCTACACTACAAGAAATACAGAAAGGGTTCAGTTCACCTAAAACAATGACAAAAATAAAATACATAATTTGGAGTAGAGTGACTATTAGGCAAATAGAAGAAGAGGAGAGCAACTTTTATTAATAACAGGGTATTATCAGCTTACATTAAGAAGAGAAGTGCTATAGGCAAAGATAGTATGAATGTTCAGCATACATAGGGACACACTGAGATAACAATGACTAAAAAAAGGAGGATTCAAAGATCCATATTTGAACAGGGGAATGGGGATAAGCCACACACAGAAAGAAAATGGATGAGTGCATATATATAAAACTATCCTTTAATATATTTTTAATGGTAACACACAGAGAAGATTCAGAACAGTTGTATATAACATAAAACAAGAAGGACCAGAGCAAATGCAAAAGCCAACCAAAAAACAATACAAAACAAAAAAACAAAACAAAAAAACAGAAAACAAACAAACAAAAAAAAGCCAAAAACACAAGGACATGGAAGCAATGGAAACACCAAGCTACCAGAAAGCAAAAGAAAATGGCTATTAAAAGACCTCATATTTCAATAATCACCCTAAATGTAAATGGACTGAATCACCGTGTAAAAAGGCACAAAGTTACAGAATGGATCAAAAAAACAAAACAAAACCATATGCTGCCTTCAGGAGACACATCTCAGCTTCAAAGCAAATATAGACTAAAGTGGAAGGGTGGAAAATGATATTTCAAGCAAATGGCATTCAGAGAAAAAACGGGAAGAGTGACACTATTTATCATATAAAATAGACTTCAAAATAAAAAAAAGGTAAAGAAAGATGTTGAGAGATATTTGATAATGATAAACGGAATTATGCACCAAGAAGATATAGCACTTATTAATATGTATGTTCCCAATCAGGGATCCCTGAAATATGTAAAGCAATTACTAACGAATAAAGGGAGGAACAGAACACAAACATTATTGTCATAGAGGACCTAAATACCCCACTGTCAGATATTGACAGATCATCCAAACAGAAAATCAATAAGGAAATAACATCCTTAAATGCCACATTAGACCAACTGGACATAATTGACATTTACAGAGCCTTCCATCCTAAAACAGCTGCTTATACATTCTTTCTAGTACACATGGAACATTTCTCAAGATCGACACGTACTGGGACACAGAGATAGCCTCAAACAAATATATAGACAGTTGAAATCATACCAAACATATTCTCCGATTCCTAATGCTTTGAAACTAGAGATCAACTACAAAAAGAAATCAGGAAGAACCACAAATATATGGAGATTAAACAACGTACTATGGAGAATAACTGGGTCAGGGAAGAAATAAAAAGAAAATCAAGACATACATAGAAACAAATAATAATGATGGTACAACATATTTAAAACTTTTGGGACAGTGGCAAAAGCAGTCACAAGAGGAAATTTCATATCATTACAGGTCTATCTCCAAAAATAAGTATGAGCTCGAATAAACAACCTAATGCTTCATCTTAAAAAAAAAAAAAAAAAAAAAAAAAAAAAAAAAAAAAAAAACCTAGAAAAGGAAGAAAAATGAAGCCTAAAGTCAGCAGAAGGAAAAAAATAATCAAAATTAGAGTAGAAATTAAATGAAATTGAAAACAAACAAACAAAAACAATTGAAAAAATAAATGCAGCAAAGAGCTAGTTCTTTTGAGAAGGTTCATAAAATTGACAAACCCCTGGCTAGACTCACTAAAAAAAAAAAGAGAAAGGACACAAGTAAAAAAATCAGGGATGAGAGATGGGAAATTATGACTGACATCACAGAAATACAAGGATAATACAAGAATACTATGAAAAAGTATATAACACCAAATTTAATAACCTAGAGAAAATGGCATCAGTACTAAGAAAAATACAAATTTTCTAGACTGAATCAAGCAAAACTGGAAAATCTAATGAGACCAATCAGTAGTATGAAAATTGAAATGATCATCAAAAACCTACCAAAAAGTGAAAGTCCAGGACCAGATGGCTTCATCAGTGAATACTACCAAACATTCGAAGAAGATTTAATACCTATTCTCCCCAAACTCTTCAAAAAACTGCAGAGGAAGCAACATTTCCCACTCATTTTATGAGGCCAATATTACTCTGATACCAAAACCTGGTAAAGATAACACACACAAAAAAACTAAAGACCAATGTCTCTCATGAACAAGATGCAAAATCATAAATAATATACTAGCAAACAATATAGCAAACATATTAAAAAGATTCTATACCGCAATCAAGTGGGTTCATCCCAGAGGCACAGGGATGGTTCAACATACGCAAATCGATTAATGTGATACATCACATAAACAAATTAAAACTAAGAATTTTATGATCATATCAATAGATGCAGAAAAAGCCTTCAGCAAGATACGGGTAATCCATTTATGATCAAAACACTTAAAATTGGTATAGAGGGAAAGTACCTCAACATAATAAAGGCCATATATGACAAGCCCTCAGCCGACATTATACTTAAGATGAAAAACTAAAATTCTTCCTTCTAAGATCAGAAACAGGGCAAGGTTGTCCACTATCACCACTGTTATTCAATATATCATTGGAGGTCCTAGCAAGTGCATTGAGACAGAGAGAAAGATATAAAAGGCATCCAAAAAGAAAATGAAGAAGTCAAATTGTCACTATTTGAGGATGACATGAATTCTCTCTATAAAAAACCCTAAAGACTCCACAAGAACACTACTAGAAACAATAAGAAAATACAGTAAAGTCTCTGGATACAAAATCAACATTCAAAAATCCATAGCTTTCCTATATTCTAATAATGAAGTGTCAGAAAAAGAAATGGAAGAAATAATTCCTTTTACAATCTCAACAGAAAGAATAAAATAGCTAGGAAAAATCTAATAAAACATGTGAAGAAACTAGATAATAAAACTTATAAGACCCTATTAAATGGAAAGATATTCTGTGTTCTTAGATTGGAAGAATCAACATAGTTAAAATGACCATATTACCTAAAGCATTATACAGATTTAATGCAATCCCCATCAAAATCTCATCTCCATTTTTAAAGAAACAGAATAAAAATTTATCAGATTTGAATGGAAGCACAAAAGACTCTGAATTTCCAAAGCCACCCTGAGCAAAAATAATGAGGCTGTAGGCATCACTCTACCTGACTTCCAATTATACTACAAATCAACAGTAATCAAAATGGGATAGTACTGGCAATAAAACTGAGACACGGACCAGGGAAACAGAATCAAGAGTTCAGAAGTAAACATGTTTATATGGGAAAATAATTTTCAACAATGAAGCCAAAAATATACACTGAAGAAGGAAAACCTCTTCAATAAATGGTGATGGGAAAACTGGAAAGTCACCTGCAAAAAAATGAAACTAGACTGTTGCCTATCACCACACACCAAAATTAATTCAAAATGGATTAAGGGTCTGAATATAAGACCTGATACAATAAAATGCATAGAAGAAAATATAGGAACTAAACTGTAGGATTTGGATTTAAGAAAGATTATATGAATATGACCTCAAAAGCAAGGGATTTAAATGCAAAAATAAATGAATGTGACTACATCAAACTAAAAAGCTTCTGATCAGCAAAATCATCAACAAGGTAAAGAGAGAAATATCCAAATGGGAAAAAATTTTTGAAAGCAACACCTCCGATAAAGGTCTAATATCCAAAATATACAAAGAATGCATATAACTCAATAACAAAAGCAAAAACAAATGATTCAATAAAAAAAAAAAAATGGGCAGAGGACCTGAATAGACACGTCTTCCTAGAGGACATACAAATGGTCAACAAATATATGGAAAGATGCTCAACATTGATAGCTATTAGGGAAATGCTAATCGAAAGCACAGTGAGATACCATCTCACACGTTAGAATTGCTATAATCAACACGGCAAGTAATAACAAATGTTGAAGAGAATATGGAGAAAATTGAACCCTCATACACTGCTGGTGGCACTGCAAATTGGTACAGCCGCTATGAAAAACAGTATGGAGATTCCTCAGAAAACTCAGAATTGATCTACCATATGATCCAGCAAGCCCTCTACTGGGTCTTTACCCCAAAGACTTGAAAATCCGTATCCAAAAAAGATATTTGCACACCGATATTCATAGCAGCACTGTTCACAATGACCAGGACTTGGAAGCAACCGAAATATCCTACGATAGATGATTGGCTAAAGAAGCTGTGGTACATATATACAATGGAATATTATTCATCCCTAAGAAGAGGTGAAATACTGCCATTTGGAACAACCTGGATGGACCTTCAGATAATCATGCTAAGCGCAAAAAGCTAGACAAAAAAAGTTGAAAATTACATGATATTACTTATATGTGGGATATAAACCTAAAAGCAACAAATAAGTAGGAAAATCAGAGACTCATGGACATAGACTGTAGACTAGTGGTTACCAGAGGACTATAGAATAGTGGTTACTAGTGGAGTGGGGAGGAAAGGAGAGGTAGACGGGGTAAGGGGTCAAATATAGGGTTTAGGGGGAGGGTGAAGTGGGTACAGGGGATCATATATACGGTAGCTGAAGGAATTTGGACTTTAGTTGGTAAACACACAATAAAATATATAGATGTCAAATGATAATGTACCCCTAAAAATCATCTAATTGTATTAATCAATATTACTCCAATAAACTTAATTAAACACAAACAAACAAAAAGAAATGAAGTATGCCTTTGATGGTCTTATTGGTAGATGAGGTTACTCATATGTTTATGGCCTTTACAAAGAACTACTCTAAAGATCTGGATATTTCTTTGTTGATAAGATGTATCAGAGGAATGAGATACAGGGACTTATCCTTGAACACTAATATATACTAAGGTAAACTTTTTATCCACTCCCAGGACTGCGATGTGGTTATTTAAATTCATCGTGCTTTAAAAAATCTTTCTTTAAAGTTTTTCATGTAAGGAAAAAGAAACTTTGAAATCAAGGGCTGCAATGTACTTAATTTTTATTCATTATACTCAGGATAATTCATTTCTCAGAGAATTTCTAATGTTCATAATTCTAGGAATTAGTGCACTTCTATTGGACTTGACCTTGATAGCTTGATCTCAGTACATTGCTATGAATTTGTGAAGAATGAAAAGGAGTAAAGCAGTGAAGCTTTGAGTTTCTCTCATCGCCCATTTGCTGCACTTTTATCTTAACTAGTACAGGTGAGCTAGATAGCTGGCTTGATATGCTTTCAATTATTACATATAATGTATCTGCCAATGACAATAGTTTTATCTCCTCAACCATACTTAAAAATTTAGTGGAAAAGTTTTACATGCTCATCTTGCCATTTCGAAACTTTGTTGCTTAAAAATTAGTTGTTTTACTAAGATCTGGCTTGATCTTATTCACTGAGATCTAAAGACCTGCCAAATTTGAAATTTATGGCTTTTGAGATTATATACATGTAAAATCTTTACATATTATAATCTTTTATATTATATACTCTTTTTATTATATATAATTATATAGATAATAATTATATATATATGTATATATAATCTTTTTTCTTCTGCATGCTAGCAAAAACAGGTCAGTGTTATTCTCCAAGCTCATATTTCATAGGTAATTAAATGACTTAATTTGAAAATTATAGATAAGCATAGGTTGAAACCACAACATTCTGAACTAATTACATTAGCTAATATCTGGAAAAAAAAAACATATCTGAGAATAAGGATTTTCAGCTTTAACTATGAATGTTTATAAAAAGTTGAAGAAACTCTAATTTGTAGAATGTGTCAGTTTCATGGTAGAAATCCTTCCACCTTGTCAGATATCAATCATTTTGTTAAAATTCTGAAAATTTAACAATTAAGTCTCAGAATGTAACCATGTGTACTTTCATGAGGTATTGTAAATCTATAAAGATATATTATTTGGTAATGTTATTTTTATAAAGTACATTTTGTATATAAAAATAAATTTAAAGTATTGTGATATCTTTAAAATGAGGTAATTGAAACTCAAAATAAACCTAAATTGTATCTCAGTCTATCTATCATTAGCTTATGTTTTTGTGGTCAATAAAGGTAAAGAGGTATATTTGTTTTTTCCTTACATTTGACTTATTTTATTCTGAAAATTATTTTTATATAGAGATGGATTTTTCAAACTTAAGATATTTAGTCCTTGAAAGTAATTTGGTAGCTTCTCTATAATTTTGTGATTAAAAATATTAGCGAGGAGGATTCATCTTCTTTGAGAACTAATAAGGTTTGGAATAAGACTTCTTGGACTAATCTAGCCGTTTGTTGGTGTGTTGGTTCAGTGATTCTTGACGAATTCTGGTATTTTAAAGGAATAAACCAGCTCATTGTTTTCAGGTATGTTCACAGTTAGTCTTTACCTCTCAAATTTCTGAATCAGGATTGAAAGAACAGCAGTATGACTTGATTTCTTTGGTTAGTAGGTGATTGAAGATGTGACTCTGTTGTCAGTCTTCGGTAACTGCCTAAGCTTTGGTCAATTCCTAGACAATTACAGGTTTTTCTTTCTATCTTTTAACCAATGAAAAATTGCTTCAGTAATAAAGAGCCCTACTGATTAGCCAGTGAGATAAGGAAGATTTCAGTGTTCTCTACACCTGTTATGATTGTCTAGTTATTTATTTGTTTATTTTTGTTGTTTGTTTTTATTTTATTTTTTATATATCAGGCCATAAATCCCCACATATCATAAAAAATGACTGGCTCTCTTTTGTGAGGTCTTTTAGGTTCTGGAAGTTTCCTTATTATATCATGCTTTCTAGCCTTTAGGTCTTTACATATTGTTTCTTCTTTCTGATATAATTATTTATTTTCCTTGATTGGCTAAATTTAATCATCTTTTGATTCCTAGTTTAGGCACTTAAAAATTCTAGGATAAATTCTTTAACTTTTCAGTTCCAAGTTACATGTCCATATTGTGTGATCCCACTATTTAATGCAGCTTCAGGTATTATTATTGCCTGTTTGTTTTTCTTTCCATCTAGTCTCACCAATGTTCGAGCAGAAAATGTATCAATCTTAGTTTTGTCATTCATCTAACATTATTGCATGATGCCTGGCACATAGTAAACTTTCAAAAAGTATTTGTTGAATAAATAATTTGAAGACTTGATGAATTATCTCATACATACTCTGAAAGTAGTTTTCTTGATCAGCTATGAACACCAGTTTCATTATAATTTTCATTTTCTTTGATGAGCTATACCAAATGGGGATCCTCTGGTCAAGGATTTTTTAGAGTTAGAGTGTAGTTAGTAGAGAACTTATAGGTTTATCCTAATTTCTCAGAAGAACATATTTGGAGAGTTAATTGACTAAATTATTTTATAATTTCAAGCTGATGACTTTTTCTATATTGGTTTTTGTAGAAAAAGAACAATATTAAAAGGTGAGCTCAGAGAGAAGCAGCTGTATGTTTTGAATTTCCTTTTGATGATTCAATAAATAAAAAGAAATTCAGACAGACAGACAGACACAACTCGATAATGTTTTCTGATATATTGTTATCTAGAATGTGCTTTACAATTTAAGATGTTTTGGGTCACATAGTCTTGCAATTTTAGCAGTTGACTTGCTTTACAAAAACAGCCAAAGTAAATGATAAGCTGGTCTAATATCTATGAAAGTCACTGGTCTAGAGTGTCCCAAGTTTTCTTGAATAGCAGATTTTAAAGAAAATAACATTCGGTATCTCTACTATGTTGTCTGATTAAAACTGTTACATGAAATGGCCTGTGTAGCTATGTTGCCAAATCTTTTTTGAAGCTATTGTAAAAATAGAAATGTGTGTATATAATTTTTAAATTTAATTCAATCTTGGGAGAAAAGCATAATTGCAATAAAAGCAAAGCCTTGCAAGAATGAGTCTGTGTACATAGATGCCTTAAAAAGATAAGACATGAGTAAGGCACTGCATCTTATTATCTAAGGTTAGACTATTCTCAAAAATATGTTCTGCTTTTCATTCTTCCCCTTGCTTGAGCCATTTCTTCCACATTGCCTTCCTGGTTCCACAGTCTCCCAAGCCAAAATATCTCCATCCTTCCAGGGCCTTTTTCAGGTGTCCTTCCAAAATAATACAACCCATGGTTATCATTTAATCTTTCTGAACTATAAAATACTTATTTTATTTATCATTGTTTTACTACTAATTGTGAGTTAAATTCAATGAATGATAATTCAACAAATATTTATAAATATCAAAACAAATGTAAGAATTTACACTCCAAAATTGTTCACACTATTTTTGTGACGTGATTCTATTGACCTCTATTTTTAACCTCTTTTCTTTATCCTGTATTTGCCACTCTAGTGAAACTCATATTTTCTTCCCCAGCATATATTCCAGCCTTATGCCTTTTATATGGTATTAATGGAAATAGGTGATATTAATTCTCTCTCCATCCTCAGTGATTGACCCTGATTGATATTTTCCAGTCAGTATAATCTTATTGATTTGTTCAAGGATGAATAGTAACTGAAGCCTAAGAAGATCAGTACATGATTTTCTCATAGCCACAGAGAAAGTTTTGGTTTAATCAAATCATGTCCATATGGACTTTGTTTGATAGATGAATATGTAAAAGGCTTCTTTTTTTAGGTGTGTGGATATAAACTGGAAGCACTGCAGCCATTTTACCACAGATGAGAAAAGGCAGCAGGAGAATTAAGCCAAACTAGATCTCTAATCAAAATCGAAAACTGTGTATCCTTAAACTCTCCATTGCTATTCATAGGTAAATTACCTTAATTTTTGAACTATTTTGAGTTTTCTGATTCTTGCAAAAGAAAACAGCTAATTGATACAACTTCCAATGAAAGCAAGTAGGACAGTCTGTGTCTCATATATCTTTATGTCCCCAGCACTTAATAAACATCCGCTTACAGGAATTATTTCTAACTATGTGTTGATTTGAGTTGTTGAGAATATTGGTGATAAACTCCAGACCTCCATTTTTGAAGCTTGTCTTAGCTGGCATCACTTAGGAAGTCAGCAGTTTCCAGAGCCCAATTAAAAAAATATTTCAATGAAAAATTTGTCATGTTACCTGAGATGTATATGACCACCTGAGAGCTGAGTGAATTTATACCTAAATAAATTCTAGGAATGTTATTTATTCAACCTAGGATTGACAAAAACAAAAAACAAAAAAACAAAAAAAACTTGTCATAATTCAACCTTAATATATATCTTTCTCTTGTTACGGAATTGTAAGAAATATTGAGTAAAACATTATAAGAAGTGTAGCCTTTAAAAAAGAACTAATCTGGCCACTTATAGTGAACATTTCTGGTTCACCAGATGGATTTTGACATATTTTTCTTTTTCTTGAAATCTTCTTAAGGTATTTTAAGTACCTCGTTTTGGGAGTAGCAGGCAAGGACTAGTTTATCTTCTTGAGAGAATGATTTTAAAAGAGTAAAACCCTGTCAGGCAACTTATATTTTTAAGACTAATTCTTAGAAACAATAATATTTTCATCATAAGTGTAGTTTGTCTCTATTAAAAAATAGAACATAGTGAAAAAAGGAATCTTAATGCAACTAGCTTTATGTGTGTGTTTTCTACTGTTTATTTTTTCTGCTATATATATTTCCATTTCTTTCTTGTCATCAGAGACAAGATTATGTTTTTTGATGTAATTATTCACATAAATAAACTGTGGTGCTAGTAAATTGTTTAGGTCTTCAGATTATAGATTCTAAGTAAGATAGCCTTAGGGGTGAAATCTGAGAATAAGAACTGCTTGGATGTACAAAGATCTTGTTTGCCTTGAGCAACTTTATGGGGCTGTGGAGGTTGAAAAAAATTTATGACTGGAAAACACAGAGCAACTATATGAATTACAGCAATGTCAGAAGACAGAGAAGGCTTTACATCCCTAATGGATTAATTAATTTTTAAATAAAACACCGTTTCCTATTCCCTTTCTCAAATTTAAATTAAAATAGGCATGTAAAATTATTTTTATTAACTATATTTTGGTACAAAAATAATTCTATATTTAAAAAACTACCTTTATGTGGCTGTTGTATTTTTCCATTTCAGATTGTATAATTTTTAAGGCATAATAATACTAACAGTTTTTATTCTTAAGAATTTGAAATTTTATGTAGAATGGAATTATAACACCTTATTTGAATATGATGTGTGTTCCTTGTGATGATCTCAACTTTGAAAAAGCTCATGAATGCCCATATGTACACCACCCACCACACACACACACACACAGAGGAATAAAGATTTATTAATGTTAATATTAATGAAGTAGTAACCTTTAGTACTACATTTTATTGTTCTTTCAATTTGATCAAAATGAACTATTGTTCTTTAGTATTTCTAAGGGAAAATTAAGGCTATATAGCTCTAGAATTTTTTCTTTTTGGAATGTTAAATCAATATCTCAAAAATCCCACAGTTAGTTTTTAACGTTTTGGAGACCTCTCTTGTCTTTTACTGGTTAGTTGGTTATTTCATGAAGTTACTGGTAGATTCAGCTGAACAAAACAATATAAAAATAAGTATAATGATTTGGGTTCTTAACAGGAATGATAAATTAATTGTGCTGTGCATTTCCAATTACTCTCCCCTCTGAGGTCCTGGAAGACAATGATTATCAGTTATAGAGAATTTTTCCAAATGGATTTGAATATTGAGATATTTCAGTTGGCACTTGAGTCAAAACACATTTGCTGACTTGAAATAAGTAAGCCACAATTATATTGCCAGCCTTGGATGACTGTCTTGCTTGGAAGAGAAAGTGTGGTTGGGGTTAATACAAATGTGTTACCTCTATTAGAAAATGAATTTCTACTAGAAAACCAATATATAATCAGAACTATAGCTGTGTGTATAAAAGACACAATATTATTAATGACCTAAACTGAGGGGCCTATATTTGGACTAACATATATACATGATCTTAACTTACAGAAGACTCTTAGCCAACCTCACTATCTCTGGAAAATTTTAAGAGAATGCCAGGAGCAGGGATTCTCTCATTTGTCATACAATAAAATTGAGATCTGAGGCAAGTGTTTGAAACAGAAGAATAGAGAATCTTTGTGGTAACTAAGCTCAGTAAATGAATCTTTTTTAAACCAGAAAAATTCAGCTTAATGCTATATCAGATCCCCCTTTGTTAATTGGTAATGTCTTCTACTAATAGTAATATAATACCCTTATGTCAGTGGTAAATATGTCCTTATGCAAATGGTGACTAGCATAATACCATACCCAACAGACATTTTAAACTCATTTTACTTTTGGAAATGAAAGTTTAGGACCAATAGCTATCTGTGACTTAGGTGATTCATGGTCCTTATTTAATGTCCTTACTGGCGAAAACTGCAACTTTACATGTTATGACCAGTTACTAGTACACTCTGGGTACTTAATGCTAAGACATGGCACTTGAAAGAAAAAATTATATTACTATACTCCTATTCAATGCCTTTTGCCTTCATACTTTCCTCTTCATAAAGGTTCAGTACATTCTCCTAGGACAACTAACCAGGAAAATAGCATTATTTCTAATCATTATTTTCTCCCTGATTCACTGCTTATAACTAAAATTACTACATTCAGTTATATTTAATATGAAAAAATACATAGTAATTGAAAATAGCCAGTTAAGTGAATCAGCCAGAATGAACAGTGATCAGTAATGAAAAGAGATAATCATATGCATTGTTACAGTGATTTTAATTCCTCTCAAATGATCCTTTTAATTTCTTTCTTTCTTTTCTTTTAAATAATTTTCAATCTCCTGTATTTTTAGAATTGAGTGCTTATTTTAAAATACATTGAGTCAAACTAGTGTGACGTACATTTTACTGATCCTGGAATGAAGACAGGAGTGATGAAAGGACTGTATTTTTAAGGATCTGGTCTTCTCCCAACTCTAGTCAGTTTCTACTCTTCTAAGAAGCTCCCTGATCACTAATCATCATCTAACAGGTTTGGCATTAGCCAGCAGAAAAATTTTCCACAATTGATCTATTACACCTTCTAATGAACTATTAATAGAAGAACATAAAACCAACTCAATAGAATATACCTTTTTAATAAAATAAACTTGTTTATCACTTTCAATGTCATTACCAGCATTATGGATGAGGCTTATAGCTATACTCCTGATATCAGAGCTATTCATGATTTCAGAATATAGTATTCTCAACTCACCGATAAAAAAGCAACGTATCTTTAATATTCAATCTAATATTCTGCTTCTGACCTTCAGTCCATCTAATGGTTGGGCTACTGTAGTAGACACTGTAATATTCAAAGCATTTGTACCCTTTTGGTTTAATTTTCTTTCCAACAGTTCTATAATGGTTAACGGCATTCTAATTTTTGGCAGCACTGGTTGTATCTCACAAGATCAAAACAACCTATTAGCAAAATGAATAAGTAATTAAAATTTGAAAACTTAGACATGGGCTTTCCTCTGGATTCTTGATCTGTATATGTCATTTTGTAGTAAGTTCTTTGGCCTTACTTTATTTAGGTTTAGTAATATATCTTTAAGGAGGTAGTTATGAAAATCAGTTGAAATAATGTAGGTGAAGGTGCTTTGTAGATCTTTAGCATTTTGGTTGACTCTCCTTTATTTAATGCCCATATGTTAGCTGAGGTAAATTGAGAGAATTCTCAGTAATTGACCTATAATTCTGTTAGAGTTACAAAAAGTTGTTTTAATGGTGATATATCGACTTAAGATTTTGGATTTTTATTTTATCTTTTATCTAAAAATCAATTGGTTTCTATGTGTATTTCACACTTAGTCTAAATGTCCTTATCTCTACATCTCTTTCTAGTAAGGACTACGGACAAAAAGAGGGGTCATTTTCTAGGGTAAATACTTGCAAAAGAACACGCATGGCTAACCTTGTCCTGGGCTTACACTCCCAAATTGCATATTTTGATCAGGATAATGTAGTTCTATTAAGATGCTCTTTGCTTAACTTGTACCTTAGAATGTCAATATCAGAAAGGCCCTTAAAAATCAATTATTCCTTTAGCTATGGAAGAGTTTATTCTCCTCTTGTAGAAACAGAAGGGAAGCCTTGGCGGGGTGGGGTGGGGTGGGGTGGGGAGGTGGCAACAGTAAATTTGCTAAAAAGTAAAGTTATAAAAGTTTAGTACACTTATATACTTAAAATAGAGAAAAAAAACTGGAAAAATGCAGCAGCCCTTCAATATATTATTGATTTTCTATCTAGTTCCTGTGATTAATTCTGGTCATGATTATCCATTGATTATGCGATTTTAGAGTTGTTATTCATTTTGAGAAACTCATTGTTTCTCTTCATAGATTACCTTTTCTTCCTCTTACCAATGGCAATGAATTATCTCATCTTTGTTCACTTGTATCAAGACTCTAATATTTTCCATCGCTGCCCTGAAAAATAACCCCATACATTCAAATTTTTAAGATTTCTTCTCTTTTTCATTGACTAAACTCAGAGCACTTCAGATTGAATACTGTCTGCTCTTGTTACTGTGATCTCTTTCATTCTATGAATGTTCAAAAGCTTTAATATACATATTTAGAATGTTATCTCAGCTTTAAAGAGGGTATGCAATGTTTTACTATCACTGAAATGAACGCAAGCTTCTTTGAAGTACTATCAATTTCAATCCCTTTTGTCAAGACATATTTATACCTTTGCTCATGAAAGATTATTACACTTGTTCTAAATAAATTAGTGGTTTATATACAAATGCTTCCATTCTTTTCTCCGATGGATCAAGAAAATTTGCCCTCATTTTAAAGGATAATCTTGTATTACTGTTAGAGGTGAAGAGTGGAATTGGACATTGGAAAGTCTCCCTTTTGAAGTCTGGACAGTGTCTTAGCTTGCTTTTAATTCTTTTTTAAAATGGGGGAAGTGTTACATATTGGACTTTTATTTATATGACTGATATAACTGGTCTGAGTGTTTATTAAATTAAACTAGGTAAAACCAATTTATCATGATATCTGTAGTTATTTTGTCAAAGATATTAAATTCTATAATATTTTTCTAGAAATATGACAGCAGAATTTTATTTTTTTATTTGAAAAAGCTGCATATGTTTGTGGAAATTTCCTATGGCTGCTGTAAAAATTACTATAAATTTAGTAACATAAAGGAACACACATTTATTTTCTTACATTTCTGGAGGTCAGAAGTCTAAAAAAGATTGGCAGGACTGCATTGCTTCTGGAGGCTTTAAAGGAAAATCTATGTTCTTGACTTTTCCAAGTTCTCTAGGCTGCCTGCATTCCTTGACATAGATCCATGTCAACTCGACCTTTGTTGCTATTGCTCATCTCCTTATTTATATCTTCTTCCCTCTTCTTTTGAAACTCTTATGATTTACTTTAAGGATAATCTGGGCTAATCTCCTATATCAAAACTTTTAATTTAATTACCTCTGCAAAGTTACTTTTGCCTATGTGAAGTAACATATTCACAGGTTCCAGGAATTAGCATGTGGACATCTTTGGGCACCATTATTTTATCTACCACAGTGGTAATTTAAGAATATGTTTTTATAAATGATAAAACACTAAATCTAAGAGGAAAATTTCTCATTTTAAATTATCATCACTGGTACTGTATGTCAAAACAATAGCAAAGGTATAAAAACTTTTTTTCTTTTTGTGAAACCTCTGTAACAATCAGTCTAGGCACAGACAATTTTACTTAAATCAGTCTTGATAAATTACACTAGGAAAGGAGACCTAATCATGGGGCTTATTCAGGCCTTGTAAATCATAAAAGGAATGATCACTTTTTTAAACAATGACCAGAAGCAAGGGCATTTGTACAGGACATCTAATTTCCAGATAAAAGGAAAATGTATGTGATTGGGATTTTGCAAAAAAATTGCTCTTTTTTTTTTCTGACTTAATTGAGAACTCTGAACATGAACCCTATCCTATTCACATGGCAAGATTGTATACACCTGACTGATTACTAGGGAAGCACTGCCTCTGGTAGTTATGTGAATGAGAAAACATACTCACTTCTCTGAGACTATCCCTAAAGGTGTTTTTAACATGATTCAAATGTATCCTGTAATTTTCTTTCTTTCTTTTTTAAATTACATGTATTGCGGTGACATTGGTTAATAAAATTATATAAGTTTCAATTATAAAATTCAACAATAAGTCATGTTTATTGCATTGTATGTTTACCACCCTGAATTAAATTTTCTTCTGTCACTATATATTTGACCCTCTTTACTCTTATCTGCTTTTCTCTTTCCTCTGGTAACTACTAACCTGTTGTCCATTTCCATGAGTCTCTGTTTATTTGTTTTGTTTGTCTGTTGCTTTCAGTTTTATATTCCACTCTGAATGAGCCCAAACTAGTCTGTAATTGCTATTTTCAAAAAACCCTGAGTATTTCCCTGTCACTATAGTAATTCATTGCATCACCTCTAATAACAGTTCTACAGAACACGATTAATGAGTTTTGCTTTTTCCTTTGTCTAGAAGGAATATAGATACAGTTTTAAATGGCTTTTTCATTTAAGCATGTGAGTGATTATTCTATTGTTACTGTTCAGTTTTGAAATGATATTATAAAAGGATGAATTAAAATAACTAAATAATTTTGAGTCCAAATCTGAGAATTTGATCATATCCTTAAGAAGTCAATGTCATAAGAATGGCACTCTTCTAAAAAAGCAAATAAACACTATTTAGATCTTCATCATAATTTTGAACAGAAGAGGGAAAAAAAGAGTTTCAGGTACTTGAACTACTCTCTGAGGGGAATTTTTGTAGAAACCTAGGACGACATAGGTGCAGTGAAAACGATATGAAATTGATGTGTAGAGTATGTGAGGTCCACCTTGCTGTAGTCAGTTAGGTCAAGATGGTCAGAGTGAGTTTAAGCCCTTTCTTGATTACATATAGTAATACCCCACTCTGGATCTATTTCCATTGGTGTATAATGTTCTTGACACATGATATGCAGGTAATAAATATTCTAAATAAAAAAAGGAAGAAATATAAAATTTAAGGTGTGGAATTCAGTAAAATTTTTAGATCAATCTCAGCTTTATTTTCTACTAATGGTTCATAAATAAAAGTGCATTAAGCTGAAGCCTCTGAATGAGCATGCTTTACCTTGTCTAAAAATAATTAAATTGCTAAATTAATTTAACTTAGTACCAATTATTTGTTTCTGATTTCTAAATATCTATAAGAAAGGAAGTAATATTAGTGGCTAGAAGAAGGAAAGGCAAAATTAAAAATAAATTTAACATAATATTTTTATTAAATACACTAAATATTTGTTTAAGAACATGGTCAATAAGATTGATAAATATAAATAAAATACATCTGCTTGTCATCCTGATATTGGGTACAGGTGTTTATAAGTTCAAATCTGCAGAAGCAATACAGTAATGATACAGATACTGAGCTTTATGGGGTCACTCAGATGACCGTTGAAGGCTCTGCACCTTAAAATCCAAAAGAAATGTGCTTGAATCCCAAGGGATTCCTAGACATTCATGTTTTCCTGACAGCTTTGGCTACAAGCTTTTTTTCATACAGTTCAGTTTGTTTCTGGATCACTTTGAAATTTCACATATGCTTTCCTTTTTCTGCTCCATCACATGCCAAGAAAGATCTTTCATTCCTTAAGTCTCATACACACACATTCACAGTCTCTTTAGATCAAGTTCTCAAGTGTAAAGAGCGAATCTTGATGTTTTGAAGCAATGGGAAGGGGTTTTAAACTATAGTAGGAAACTTGTAATTGAATGTAAGATTATTTTTTGTCTTAAAAAAAGCATTTTTGTCATTTTTGCCAATTTAGTCTCTCAGCTTCATTAATTCTAACAGAGCATCTCAAAGTCCTCTAGCCTAGTCCCAAGATTAGTTTTGGACTTAACTTTTATATACAAAGATTTGATGAAATGCTTTATTAAACAATGACCATCTCTGAATTCACCTTTTCTCACTTTCTCTCTACAAAAAGAAAGGAGCATAGAAAGGTTTGTTTCTTATTATATGAATTATGTTCCCCCCACAAAAAGACAGAATCACTACAGGCAGTTTTATGTATTGAAATAACATTTTGTCTATATTAAGTAGTATTAAGTTGAATAAGGTATTGTTGTCAATGTTAGGTTATAACCAGTAAAGATAAGAGAAAAAGCCTGGGAAATTCAAATGGTTCAGAGCTTGTGACAGATGGCAGCTCTTTCCATGTTCCTTAAATCAATAAAGATTAAATTAAAATGATACTGTTCAGAACCCTTGGACAATTGAATAATAGAATGTCTGTACAATACTAATAAAGACTGAAATTAGGCTGTTTAGCTAAAAACTCTATAAAACTTGGTTTTGACATTCTCCAGCTATATGTGCATGAGAGTTGCCTTATACAGATAGCTCATCTCTATCTTGACTAGTAAATGAAATATCACAGAGACTCAGCTTTCAAAATACATTGCTTTTTGGGGTCCACAGTTACCAAGGCAACAATGAGCTGGGATCTTTCTTTGGGTTACATAAAAAAAAATCTGCCCTTGATGGTTAATAGTATTTGAGATTTCACAAGCTTCTCCTCAGGAAGGGTAAATATATATATAGATGCACAGTAAATCAAATATTAGATTCTCTGTGTCAAATACTTCCTAATGAGAGTTAAAGTAAATTACCTCTCCAGTATTTTCACATATGAATGATGCTATTTAGTCTTGAAAAGGCTAATGCAATCTTCACAAGATTAGAAATTCCAGTCCAAATAGTGAGTTACTAAAATGAGAGGCTTTTCTAAAGTCATTGCCATCTGTTGGCCTTGTTTACACAATATCAGAATATGCAGTAATTTGACTCAGTTTAAATATCCTGTTTGAAATTAGGGACAGAAGAGTCTTTAAGTACTTGAATATTTATTTTTCAATGCATTGTTTTGTTGTCATTGGAAATTAAACTCAGCCAGAAATTTAACCTGTAGTCAAAAACCAGTGAAGAACCAAATATCACAGTGGTCACAGTGCCAGACTTTGGAGCCAGACAGTCTGAGTTCAAATTCTTTCTCTGTTATCTATTAGTTGCATGATTTTGGAAAAATTACTTAGCCTCTTATCTCACTTTTTCACTTTACAGATGGTAGTTGTGTGAATAAATTAGTTAATAAGTGAAGTGCCTGCAAATAGAAAAATTAAAATATTTTCTATAATCTGTTTACATGATATTTTATCTATTGAAACACATGTATAAAATTTATAGGACACATACTCTTAAACCATTTAGATTTCAAAATGTTCATTTATTTTAAAAAAAATGAAAAAAAATCAGTGTTAGTATGGAATTTTAAATGTCTATAAATTCAGTGAATTTTTACTTTTTGAATATATTTCTAGTTGGAATAGTAATAATAAATACTTATTCATTTTAGCAATACTATAGTATAATATATTGAATGTAGAAAATTCATTTATCCATCCACAGCTGAATACATTTCACAATGCAGTGACTAGAGTTCAACCTCTGGAGTTGTTTTCCTGATATTTATACTGTGTAATGAAGTGTTGTCATATCTTTATTTTTATTGGAAAAAATATTGATTTCAGAAATGGTTGGCTTTCTGATCAAGATGATGGAGTAGGTAAATGCTGTGCTTGCCTCCTCTCACAACCACATCAAAATTATAACTAAGCTATAGAATAGCCATCACCTGAAGTCTAGTTGAACAGAAGCCCTACAGCTGGGGACACACAGAAAATGTCACTTACAGACTGGTAGAGGGTTGGAGATGTAAAATAGACTGGTCCGACACCTGTGTGTGGTGGTTGAGAATCAGGAGAAATATCTTGGCTACAGAGGTCCCCCCTGAAAGAGCAAGGGGTCCCAGCTCCAACTGTGCTCCCAGCCATGGTTCTAATGCTGGGAAGCAAAGTTCCTACAACTTCTGGCTGTGAAAACCAGCACAGATTGGTTTCTGCGTGAGAGGGAGAGCTTCTGGAGTCACAAACCTTTCTCCTAAGGGACCCATGTATGGACTTACTCTATGACAGACTCATTTAGCAGCTTAAAGATGCCAGGGATATAAGGGTAAGAACTGAATTGTCTAGCTTCAGGGAGAGCACTAGAGAAGCAGCATTCTCCCAGACAGTAGTGCTAGCAGATTGCATTTTTCCCTTTATTGAGTACTTTCCTGCCCAGTTTGCAGACCCAGGTAGCCATCATATCTGAGTCTTCATAAGGTAGCTAACACTGGTCGCCCTGCCCTAGTGACCTTGCCCTGAGACCCCACCCCTCCCAAATTGTAGGCCCACCCAGCCACTTTCAGTGGATTTCCATTAAAATTGTCTGTTCTTTGCTCATGCTACAGACTTTCCTAAAAATCTCTCAAAGGTTCACAAACCTAAACAAGCAGCATCTGGCCTTGGCATGCCTCCATAACTCTTGTTAAGTAAGCCCTCAGCCCAGCATTAGTGGCAGCTGGCTTCAGCTTATGGCTTGCCTCTTGAGGCACTTCCAAGACCACTGTGGGTGGTGGCCTAACTGCAGATTGCTTGGTGGCTCATGCTAGGCTGGCCCTGAGCAGGGCACAGGCTGCAGCTAAACTTGGCCTGTGGAGGGCCCCTCTGAGGAAGCCACAGCCTACAAGCCTGGTGGTCAGCTTCTATCTGAGCCAGAGCACCACCCAGGGGCATATCTGAGGACCACAAACCAAAGGAAGACAGGACAGGGACCAAGAGCTCCACTAATGTGAATATTGCTCTGTAGGGTCAGCTCCTGCAAAACAGCTCCACCACTGTAGACATGACCAGCTTTCACAACCAATCACTCAGGGTAATCCCTCCCATAGATGAGCAAACATCGACCAAGGCTCAACTATCAATGGATGGCACATACAACCCTTTCAAGAGACATACCTGGAAGACACAGCTCAGGTGACCATGGAAGTCTGTTCCACTTGGACCCACAGCACATGAGGCTACTCTACTAAGACATAACAGCTCTACCCTAATACATAGAAACACACACAAGTAGGCAGCCAAAATGGGAAGACAAAGAAACATCCCAAATGAAAGAACAGAACTAAGCTCCAGAAAAAGAAAGTAAACAAAATGGAGGCAAGCAATCAGATGCAAAGAATCAAAAACATTTGTTATAAGGATGCTCAGTGAACTTAGAGAAAGAGTAGAGAACTCAGTAAGAACTATAACAAAGGGACAGAAAAACATAAAAAAGAACTAGTCAGAAGTGAAGAATTCAATAACTAAAATGAAGAATACTGAGCAGGAAACAACAATTGATTAGATGAAGCAAGGGATCAAATCAACAATTTAGAAGGTACATTGACAAAAATCACCCAATCAGAACAACAACAACAAAAATGAATCTGAAAAAATGACGATATTTCAAGGGGCCTCTGGGACAACATCAAGCATATATTTGCATCATAGGAATACCAGAAGGAGAATAGGAGAGCAAGGAATTGAAAACCTATTTCAAGAAATAATGACCAAAACTTCCCTAACCTGGAGAAAGAAATTGACATAGGAGCCCAAGAAGAACAGAAAGTCCCAAGCAAGAAGAACCTAAAGAAGCCCACACAAAGCCCCATCATAATCAAATGCTAATGTTTAAAGAGAAAGAGTGAGTCTTAAAAGCAGCAAGAGACAAGCAATTAGTTATTTACAAGGAGTTCCCCTAAGACTGTCAACCGATTCTCAACAGAAACTTTTCAGGCCAGAAGGGATTGACAGGAAATATTCAAAAATGATAAAAACAAGGACCTACAATCAAGATTACTCATCCAGAAAAGATATCAGTCAGAATTGAATGACAGATAAAGAGCTTCCCCGACAAGGAAAAGCTAGAGTTCATCGCCACCAAGTTAGTATTACAGAAAATGTTAGAGGACTTCTTTAAAGAGAAGAAAAAAGAAAAATAGGTTAAAAATATGAGTAATAAAATGGCAATAACCACATATCCAGCAACAATTACTTTAAGTGTAAATGGATTAAATGTCCCAATCAAAAGATAAAGTGTCTGAAATGGATAAGAAAACAAGACCCTTGCACATGCTGCCTACAAGAGATTCACTTTAGATCAAAAGGCACACACTGATTGAAAGAAAAGGGATGAGAAAAGATGTTTCATGAAGATGGAAATAAAAAAAGCTGGGGTAGCATACTTATACTAGAAAAAGTAGACTTTAAAACAAAGTCTATAAGAAGAGACAAAGAAGGACCCAGTTATCCCACTTCTGGGTATTTATCTGAAGAAACCCAAAACACTACTTTGAAGGACATGTGAATTTATATGTTCGTTGTAGCATTATTTACAGTAGCTAAGATATGGCGGCATCCTGGGTATTCATCAATGGATGAATGGATAAAGAAGAGGAAGTATATATTTAGATTACTTACTCAGCCATAAAAATGAATGAAATCTTACCATCTGTAGCAACATGGATGGATTTAGAGGGTATTGGATGAGTGGAGTAAATCCAACAAAAAAGACAAGTGTCATATGTGGAATCTAGAGAACAGGATAAACAAACAAAAACAGAAAGAAGCTCATATGTACAGAGAACATCTTGATGGGTGTCAGATTGGGAGGTGGCGGGGAATTGGTGAAATGAGGGAGGGGATTAAGGGGTACCAATGGTAGTTAACAAAATAGTCATAGGAATGTAGAGTATAGCATGGGGAATATAGTTAGTAGTATTGTAATAACTATGTATGGTGTCAAATGAGTACTGGATTTGTCAGGGTGATCACTTCATAAGTTATATAAATTTCTAATCACTGTATTGAAATCTAAAACTAATATAATATTGTATGTTGACTATAATAAAAAAACAAAATATAAACAATTTTAAAAGAAATGTGAGAATGAAAATTTATAATAAAGTTATTTTTTCCTGTTTACTTTTAAAGTCTTATTACATTAACAGGGGAAAAGCAGCTATTATTAAGAGATATTTGTTAAAATCTTATAAGAGCCTTAAACTGTTGAAATAAACACTACGAAGTAATTTGGTTAAAGTTATTTATCTTGGAAGATTAACCTTATGATAACCATTATAAAATTCAAATTTATTAATATTTTCACAATAAAACTGAAACAAAAACATAATGTCTTTAATAAAATTCAGTTAATGAAAGCGCAAATGGAAGTTAAAACAATTAAAACATTGTAGATGTTCTTCATTACTGCTGACTCATTCTAAACAAGAGGTTGAATCCACAAACTTATTTATATTCTTTTTTATCTTGTCTTTGAGGACAGGAACTTCTATTTCTATTCTGTTTTGACTTCACCTAGTGGATTCTTGCTACCAGTCTCCATACCTCTCTGAGGTTGTCTCATGTTTTTGCATCTTTGCATCTTAAATTTATTTTTTTGCTTCTACACATCATTTTTTTATTTCTCAGCTTTAAGAGCTGCTCAAGACATTTTTTTGAAATCTCCAGAAATTGTTTCTAAATTTGTCTATGTCTTGAGCTACCAAGGCAATTTTTCATTTTCTTTTTGCCAACCATCTTAATGGGTCCTTTCACCCTGTCCTCTATTCTCACTTCTCCTTTGCTTCTTTACAATAGTGTGATTGATTGCCCTTATACTGTTTTTGTCGCTGCTTTCAAAAGTCAGCAGAAATCAGCCTATGTCAAATTAGATCTGGCCTCATAATATGGAATCTATCAATACTATCTGCTGAATTGGACAACCTTTTTTTTTTTTAATTGAGACATAATTGATATATGACATTGTACAACTTTAAGGTATATAATATGGTGATTTGATACATGCATATATTGCAATATGATTATCACCACAGTGTTAACTAATACCTGCATTATATTACATAATTATAATTTTTTGTGGTGCAAACATTTAAGATCCGGTCTATTCATAATTTTGAAGTGTATGATACAGTATTGTTGGCTACAATCATTCTACTGCGCATTAGATCTCAAGAATTTATTCACCTTCTAGTTGCAAATTTGTACCCTTTAACAACATTTCCCAATTCCCTAACATTCAGCCTCGGTAACCACCACCCTATTCTCATCAACAATTTTGGTACCTGTTATTTCTTCTACTGTCCCTAAAATATTATTTTCCCTTAAGAATTTACCTTAATATCTTACAGGACATATAGACTGTATTTAACCTAAACTAAACTTACTTTTTCCCTTTGACCCATTTGTTTTTCTATCATTTTGTTCTATTCCACTGTGACTTCATAACCTATGCTGTGGTTTAAGCCAGCAGCCTCAGCATCATAATTACACACTCACTTTTACTTAGTCATGAGTTTTTGGTATCAGCTCTTCTCTTCTTCATTTTCTGCACACACTATCCTTAATAACAACCTTCCACAATCTGTTCTATGTCCACATTGGCATAGGTACAATTTATAAATTTTCCTGTGATTCTTTCAGGGAATTCTCCGACATTTTGGCTGTTTGTCTGATTCATTCACTTTTTTTTATTGCTGAGTTTGCCCCTACAGGACCTTCAGAGCCAATATTCAGACTTTCTGTTGCTTTCTCTAGCTACCCATCAGCATGGAGAGGAAGTAAACAACAGCATCACTTTGCTAGGAACTTCTAAGCCAACACTCTGCCAATGTCAGACTTAATAATTTTTGCATGCAGAGCAGTGAGAGGGTAATAATGCTATGATTTAAACCCTTGTCTGTCTGTCTCCTCCAAAGATAATGCCTCTCTGAAAGCAAAAGTCACTTATTTTCATTGAACAAAAATTGGGACTAGTAAAAATTTTTCTTCATCTAGTAAAGAGTACATATATTTAAGTTTGTTGAAGTATGTAAACACATGTAGTTTTGACTTTAATTAAAATGTTCAAGCCACTTGTAAGATATAGGACACTGTGCTGGAGAAGAATTAAATCAATGTGTTAATTTTGCATAGTGGTGATAAAATGACCGACCTTTTTTTTTTTTAAGACTAAGAAGAGAATATATTTTTATTTGAAAATATTATTTTTCTTAAAAAACTTAGTTTCTTAGTTTTTCTTAGTTTCTTAGTTTTGATCCTTCAAAATTAAATTTAACTTGTTCTACTTTCTGAACATAATAACATGAGTAAATAAATACCCAACAAAGTATCATATAGAGGAAAACTTGCAAAGGCAACTTTTAAAATCATATACTTATCATACATATAGACAGGAATGGCTGCTACTAAACATGCATAAATCTTGTTCTTTTAGATTACTTCAGAGCATGGCTTTCCTGTTGCCTCTAGGTCTGACTGTTGTTGGTCTAATTGTTTTCTTTATAGAAATATCTGGTTTTGTCGTTTGCTTTTGTTGGATTTTTTTAAGTTTTAAAGTAGTTTAATTATATTTACTTTTTTTCAGTTGATAACAATTTTAATACAATCTCAATTTTGAAAGAAAAATGAAAAACACAAAACTCATAGAAGTTGACAGTAACTGATTTCAGTAGCCGATTTATGTGAGTTATTTAAGAGTTAAAGAGTACATTAAATTTGTAACATGCGAATTTCAAAACACCTGGAACAACATGAAAAGATGCTATTTCTATAGAATCCTTTGCCATACAATTATACATAGTCACACTCCCACGCTTCTTAATATAATTTCATCGTAATTCATCATCATATTTATGTTACTCTCCCTAAAATTTTTTCAAATAAAAATATGGTATTTCTTTATTTTTCAATTATAGTTGACATTCAACAATATTTTATATTAGTTTTAGATATACGCATAGTGGTTAGACATATAAATTAAGAAAAAAATCCCCCCAATTATTCTAGTACCCACTTGGAGGAGTGTGAACCTTCAAACACAGTTGATTGGAATGTAAATTGGTATAGCTACTAGAGAAAACAGTATGGAGACTCCTCAAAAAAAACTAAGAATTGAATTACCATATGACCCAGAAACCCTCTTCTGGGTATTTTTCCGAAAAACCTGAAAACATTTATCTGCAAAGATATATGCATTCTGATGTTCATAGCAGCATTCTTCCTAAAATTTTTGACTTGCTTTCCAATTCTCTGTGCTTCAGTTCCCCTCTTCTCTTGCCTCACTCCCTCACTAAACTGTGTTTCATAAAAATGAGGCTGTGTCCTATTTAGGGTTGTGGACAGAGCACTAGTAAAATACCTTGCCATACACTGTTGAATTGAATAGACTTAAACAGTGTAAAACATTGATGTTAGAAATATCTTGTATTTTTCCAGTATATAAGTCCTTTATATACTGGAATAGCAAAAGAAATTATTTTTTTATTTCTTAAAAAATTTTTATTAGTAATTATTGAATGTCTTTTTCTCTTTTTTAAAAACATTCTAAAGGTTTATTAAATTACTCTTATAAGTGGAAAGAAGGCAGTTTTGCCCTATTGGGAGAACACATTAAGCTCTCCCACTTCTCTCTCTCTCTCTCTCTCTCTCTCTCTCTCTCTCTTTTATTTTAATTTTTTTGGTGTTTCTCTTTTATTTATTTATATACTTAAAAAATTGATTTATTATGGTGACATCGATTAACAAAATCTAATAAGTTTCAAGTGTACAATTCAATAATAAGTCATATATATATTACATAGTGTTTTCACCATCCATAGTTAGATTTCTTTCTGTCACCACATATTTGGCCCTTTTAGCCCTATCTAACTCCTCCCTACTCCCACCCTCTGGTAACCACTATTCTATTGTCCATATCCATGAGTGTTTATCCTGTTTGTTTATTGCCTTTAGGTTTATTTCTCACATATAAGTGATGTCATGTGTTTCCAATTTTTCTGTCTAGCTTATATCACTTAGCATGATTATGCCAAGGTCCACCCATGCTGTTACAAATAGTAGCAGTGTTTCATCTCTTTTTATGCACCACATCTTCTTATGAACCATTGTATATATGCACCACATCTTTATCCAATGATCTATTGTAGGACACTTTGGTTGTTTCTATGTTCTGGCCACTGTGAATAATGCTGCTATGAACATCAATGTGCAAATGTCTTTTTGGATATATGTTTTCAAGTTTATGGAGCAAATACCCAGTAGGATGATTGCTGGATCATATGATAGACCAATTCTTAGTTTTTTGAGAAATGTACATACTGTTTTCCAGTTCCACGAGCAGTGTACGAGGGTTTCTTTTCTCTGCATTCTCTCTCACACTTGTATTACTTGTTCTGTTAATAGCAGCTATTCTAACAGTTGTGAGATGGTATCTCGTTGTAGTTTTGATTGGCATTTTCCTAATACCCAATGAAGTTGAGCATCTATTCATATGTTTGTTGGCCATTTTATGTCTTTTTGGGAGAAGTGTCTGCCCATTTTTTAAAAATTGGATTGTTGTTGTTGTTGTTGTGATGTTGTTGTTATTGAGTAGTATGAGTTCATTGTATATTTTGGATATTAGAAGGTATTGCTCACAAATATCTACTCCCATTTGGATGGTTGTCTCTTGCCTTATGACAGTTTCTCTTGTGCAAAAGTTTTTAATTTGATACAGTACCATTCACTTATTTTTGCTTTTTACTTCCCTTGCCTTTAGGTCAAATTCATAAAACCCTCTGTAAGTCCAAGGTCCACGAGTTTAGTTCCTATGTTTTCTTCTTTGCAATCTATTGTTTCTGATCTATATCGGAACCTTAATTCATTTTGAGTTTTTAGTGTGTGGTGATAAACAGTTAGTTTCATTCTTTTGCAAGTGAATTTCCAGTTTTTCCAGTATCATTTTTGAAGAGGCTTTCTTGCTATCTTGCAAGTTTTTGGCTCCTTTGTTGAAAATCATTGACTATATAAATGGGAGTTTACTTCTTGATTCTCAATTCTGTTTCACTGGTCAGTGTGTCTGTTTTTCTACCATACCATGCCATTTTGATTATTGTTGCTTTGTAGTATATTTTGAAGTTGGGTAGAGTGATACCTCTTGCCTTGTTTTTTTTATCTCAGGATAGCTTTTGTGGTTCAAGGTCTTTTGTGTTTCCACACAAATCTGATGATTTTTTATTCTATTTCTTTAAAAAAATACCAATGAGATTTTGAAGGAGATTGCATTAAATCTGTATAATGGTTTAGGTAATATGGTCATTTTAACTATATTGATTCTTCCAATCCAAGAACACGGAATATCTTCCCATTTCTTTGTATCATCTTCAGTTATTTGAAATAGAGTCTTATAGTTTTCATTATATACGTTCTTTACATGTTTTGTTAGGATTATTCCTATGTAGTTTATTGTTTTGTTACAATTGCAAGTGTAATTGTTTTTTCATTACTTTTCTGAAAGTTCATTGTTAGAGTATAGGAGTGCTATGAATTTTTTAACATTGATTTTGTATCCTGAAATTTTACTGCATTTGCTTATTATTTCTAGTAGTGTTCTTGTGCAGTTTTTATAGTTCCCTATATAGAAAATCATGCTATCTGCAAATAATGACTTCTCTTCCTATTTGGATGCCTTTTATAACTTTATCTTGTCTGATTGCACTTGCTAGGACCTCCGGTGTTATACTGAATAACAGCGGTGAAATAGACAGCCTTGTCTTGTTCATGATCTTAGAGAGAAGGTGTTGATTTTCTCACCATTAGGTATAAATGTTAGCTGAGGGTTTGTTGTATATAGCCTTTATTATTTAAGGTACTTTTTAATACTTATTTATTTTATTAAAATGTTTGTATCATAAATGAATGCTATATCTCTGTCAAATATTTTTCTGTATCTATGGATGTGATAATATGATTCTTATTTTTTAATTTGTTTTATGTGGTGTATCACATTATCAATTTGCATATGTGAAACCATCCTGTGCCCCTGGGATGAAGCTCACTTTACCATGTGTATAATATTTTTATTATGTTGCTGTATTTGGTTTACTAGTATCTTACTTCAGAATTTTTTCATCTATGTTTATGAGAGATATTGGTCAGTAGTTTTCTTTCTTTATGTTACATTTACCAGGTTTTGTTATTAGGGTAATATTGGCCTCATAAAATGAGTTGGGAGTATTGCCTCTTCTTGAGTTTTTGGAAGACTTGAGGAGAAGAGGTGTTAAATCTTCTTTGAATGTTTGGTAGAATTCAGTGGTGAAGTCATCGGGTCTTGGATTTTTATTTTATGGTAGGTTTTTTATGATTGTGTAATTTCCGTATTACTGATCAATCTGTTTAGATTTTCTAGTTTTTCTTAATTCAGTCTAGGAAGGTTGTATCTTTCTATGTACTTGTCCATTTCTTCTGGTGTTTATATACTTTTCATAGTGTTCTTGAATGATCCTTTCTATCTTGCAGTGTATGTTGTAATTTTTTCTCTTTCACTCCTAATTTTTGTGTGTGTGTGTGTCCTTTTTCTTTTTTCTTTAGTGAGTCTAAGCCATGGGGTTGCCAATTTTATTAAACTTCTCAAAGAAACCAGCTTTTTTTGTTGCATTTTTTCTATTATTATTTTTGTTTTGTTTCAAATTTATTTAATTCTGCTTCAGTTTTTGATTATTTCTTTTCCTTCTGCTGACTTTAGGCTTCATTCGTTCTTCCTTTTCTAGTTTTTTAAGATGAAGTGTTAGGTTGTTTATTTGAGCTTCATTCTTGGTTTTTGTTTTTGTGTTTTTTTTGTTTGTTTGTTTTTGGTTTGTTTGTTTGTGTGGTTTTTGAGATAGGCCTGTAATGGTATGATCATTCCTCCTATTACTGTTTTTGCTATGTTACATAAGCTTTGATATGTTGTACTAGCATCATCATTCATTTCTAAGTATCACTTGATCTCTCTTTTATTTCTTCTCCGATCCAATTGTTCTTAAGTAGTATGTTGTTTAATCTCCATGTATTTGTGGTTCTTCTCACTTTTTTTTACAGTTGATCTTTAGTGTCAAAGCATTATAACAGAGAATATGATTGGTATGACTTCAATCCTGTTATATTTTTTGTCCCAGTATGTGGTCAATCCTTGAGAATGTCCCATGTGCTTCTAGAAGAATATGTAAAAAGGTGTTTTGGGATAGAAGGGTCTATAAATATCAATTATTTCGGGGTCTAATTTGTCATTTAAGTATGTTATTTCCTTATTGACTTTCTGTTTAGGTGATCTTTCCATATCTGAAAGATGGGTGTTTAGGTCCCCTAGTATGATAGTATTTTGGTCTGTTTCTCCTTTTAGTTCTGTTAGTAATTGCTTTATATATTTCAGGTCTCCTTTGGGAACATAGATATTAATAAGTGTTATATCTTCTTGGAGTATGATTCCCTTTATCATTATGAAGTGTCCCTCAGTATCTTTCTTTACCTTTTTTATTTTGAAGTTTATTTTGTCCAATATTAGTACTGCTATCCCCACTTTTCTCTGAATGCCATTGCCTTGAAATATCATTTTTCATCCTTTCAGAGGCAATATCATTTCCTACCTTGTGAGTCTACATTTGTCTTTAGAACTGAGATGTGTCTCCTCTAGGCAGCATGTGGTTAGATTTTGATTTTTGATCCAATCTGTAACTCTGTGCCTTTTATTAGTGAGTTCAGTTCATTTCAATTAGGTGTGATTATTCAAATGTGAGGTTCTCCTATAACTTTTTTAATATTTAGCTTTCTGGTAGCTTGTGTTTACATTTCTTCCTCATCCTTGCATTTCTATCTGTTATTTTAATTTGGTTGGATTTTGTAGATTTTCCCTGTGGTCCTTCTTATTTTTTGTTACATACTTCAGTTCTGCATCTTTGACATGTGCTTACCATGAAGAATATGTAAAGGATAATATATGTTGTATGCATATATAGATACATTTTCTTTTGTGTGTGCCTTATCTCCATTCCCCTTTGTGAAACTGAATTTTTGGTTCCTCCCCTTTTCTGTTATTGTTGTCTCAAATTGGCCCTATGAATGGCGAAAGTTTTTTCTTCTTATAATAGCAATTCTCTTCTCATTGTTAAATCTTATAATAACTTGTTCTTGATAAGGGTTACATAGTCTGCTTCTGTCTGCTTGTTAGTTGCCTTACTCCTAGTTATGTTTTTTTTTTTTTTTGTCATTTTGTTTAAGATGGGCTAACCCCTTCAGTATTTCCTGTAATGCAGGCTTTGTAGTGGAGAATTCCAACATTTGTATGTCTGTAACGGTCTTTATTTCTCCTTCATATCTAAAGGAAGCATGGCTGGATACATTATTCTTTGTTGGTAATTCTTCATATTTAATAGTTTGAATATTTGGTTCCACTCCTTTCTTGCTTGTAAGGTTTGTGTTTAGAAGTCCAAATATTCTAACAGAATTTCCTTTATAGTTTACCATCTTTTTTTCCTAGGCAGCTGTGAGAATTTTTTTTTTTTTGTCATTAATTTTTTAGTATGGTTTATCTTGGAGAAGACCTTTTTGAGTTGAGATAATTGGATGTTCTGTTACCTTCTTAGATTTGAAGCTCTAGTTCATTCCTTAAATTTGGGAAATTCTTGTCAACTATTTATCCGAATATACTCTCTGATGCTCTACTTTTCATCTCTTTCTGGAAATACCCATTATTCTTATGTTGGTTTCCTGATGCTGTAAGCTAGTTTTTGTATTATTCTTCATTATTTTTCATTCTTCAGTCTCCTCTTCTTTCTTCTGAATTATTTTCTTTTATTTCTATATCACTGATGCTTTCCTGCATTCAGTAAACTTTATTTCTTAGGTTTGCCTTTCATTCTTCATCTCTTTAGTGCGCTCTTCATCTCCAGAAGTTCTATTCTTCATTATTATTTTTTTTTTTAAGTTTGCAATCCCCTTGCTAAAAACCCATTCTGCTGGTCTAGTTTTTTTGTTGTTTTTTGTTTGTTTGTTTGTTTGTTTTTTCTCAGCTCCTGGAACTGTTGTTTTGATTTATTTTGAATCTTGTTGAGTTTCTTCAAAAGTACAATCCCGAATTCTCTATCATTTAAGTCCTATATTTCTTTGTCTTTAAGCTTATTTTTAAAGATTTTAATCTTTCTTTCTTGTTATCTTGGTTGTTCATGATGTTTGATTAACTATTTCTCCACATGGGCATTAGTGGGAGAATATTCTACTTTTTTTTTTTTTTCAGAAAAGATTTATTATATAGAGGTCTCTCTTTAGCCTGTTGCTAACTTGGTATTTTTTCTTTTGATTTCTAGTAGATGAAGTCCAAGCTTTTGAATTCCTGCTTTGAGACCTAATAATGCCTTCTTCTTTTTTTTTTTTTTTTTTTTTTTTTTTTTTATAAATATTCAATCATGATCGCTAACCTCCATCTCAGTTCCTGTCAGTGTTAGTTACAGTTTCGGTAGTGTTTGATTAAATTCTCCTGGAGCTCTGTGTGTTTGGTCTTGGAGGATATGGGGTGGGAGAGGGCATGCCTGAGTTGGTAGGTGGGCGTTGCTGCTAGTCTCTATATCTCGATCTCAAGCTTCGCAATGGTGGCTGCTAAAACCCAGGTGTTGCCATCCACAGTTAGTCCCCACTCCATTTCTACCCTGATCCCTGGGCTCCACTGCTGTGTGGAGCTCACCAATCTTTTTAGGCAGAACTATTTGGGAAACAGACTTTAATACCTCCCCCCACCCCTCCATCCTGCAGGGAGCTCCAGCTGGGAGAGGCAGTTTCTTTGTTCCCTCCAACCTATCCCCCCAGAATCCTGTAGTTCTGACTTCTAGAAGCTATTATGCAAAGATCACTTTCTCAGACATGCTCGTGTGCAGGTTGGGTGTTATTCATTGAGTTCGAGGTGTTCTGCTTATTGTTATTTCAAGTGAAGAGATCCGAGGGTGTCTCCCACTCTCCCATGGTTCTGACCATCATTGAATTTCTTTACCTAAACAATATCAAACAGAAAATTGGCTTGGTTCCTTAGCATAGATCCTCCCCCCCAAAAATTATTTATTTATTGTTTGTTTGTTTGTTTATTTATTTATTTATTTTGTTTTTATTTATCAGTTTCCAGTTGACATTCAATATTATTTTATATTATTTTCAGGTATACAGCATAATGGTAATTTACAAAGTGATCCTCCTGATTATTCTAGTACCCACTGGTACTACACATAATGATACAATATCATTGACTATATTCCCAATGTTGTTGTTATTTACATCTCCATGTCTAGTTTGTAACTATCAATTTTTGCTTCTTAATCCCTTCACCTTTTTCACCCAGCCTCTGTTTCCCCTCCAATCTGGCAAACAAGTTTGTTCTCCATATCTATAAATCTATTTCTGTTTTCTTCATTTATTTTGTTATTTGGTATTTGTCTTTATCTGACATTTTTCTTAGCATAATACCCTCTATGTCCACCCATGTTGTCAAAAATGGTAAGATTTTATTTTATTTAGGCTGAATAATATTGTAGATATGTACCACTTCTTCATGATCCAATCCTCTATCAATGAGGTTGCTTCTATATCTTGGCTTATTTTATATGAAATGTTCTTCTTTGTCTCTCATTATAGCCTTGTTTAAAGTCTATTTTGCCTGATTATATTAATACCCCAGCTTTAAAAAAAAATCCATTTATATGAAATATCTTTTTCATTCCTTTTATTTTCAGTTTGTGTGTGTCTTTGATCTGAATTACATCTTTTGTAGGCAGCATTTGTATGAGTCTTGTTTTCTTTCTATTCAGCCACCTATATTTTTTGATTAGAGTATTTAATCCATTCACCTTTAAAATAATTATTGATGGTTATGTAGTTATTGCCATTTCATTATTTATATTTTTGATATATTTTTTTCTTTTCTTAAAGAAGTTCATTTAACTTTTTTTTTTTTTTTTTTTTTTTTTTTTTTTTTTGTAATACAGGTTTGGTGGTGATGAACTCTTTAGTTATTCTTGTCTGAGAAGTTCTTTATCTGTCCTTCAATTCTAAATAATAGTTTTGTTTGGTAAAGTTATCTTGGTTGTAAGTCCTTGGTTTTCATCACTGAAAGTTTCCTGCCAATTCCTCTGACCGGCAAAGTTTCTGCTGAGAAATTAGCTGACAATCTTACGGGAACTCTTTTCTATGTACCTAACTGTTTTTCTCTTGCTGCTTTTAAGGTTCTCTCTTTTTCTTTAACCTTTGGCATTTTAATTATGATGTGCCTTGGTGTCAGCCTTTTTGAGTTCATCTTATTTGGAACTCTCTGTGCTTCCTGGACTTGTATGTCTATTTCCTTCTCCAGGTTAGAGAAGTTTCCTATCATTATTTCGTCAAATAAGTTTTCAATTTTCTTGCTCTCTCTCTTCTTCTAGTATACCTATGATATATATGAATGTTGTTATGCTTGATGTTATATTAGAGTTTTCTTAAATTACTATATTATTATTATTATTATTATTATTATTATTAATTTATTATTCTGTTCTAGTTGGGTGTTTTCTAATATCTTGTCTTCCAATATGCTGCTTGAATTTTTGTTTAATCTAATCTGCTGTTTATTCCATCTAATGTGTTCTCCATTTCTCATTTTTTTTTTATGGTTTCTATCTCTTGGTATAAGTTCTCACTGAGTTTATCTCTTCTTCCCTAAGTTCACTGAGCATCCTATACAGTGTTTTGAACTCTGCATTTGGCAGATTACTTGTCTCCATTTCATTTAGTTCTTTTCTGGAGTTTTCTCCTGTTCTTTCATTTGGGGCATGTTTCTTTGTTTTCTCATTTGAGCTCCCTTCCTGTGTATGCTTCTATGTATCAGGTAAATCTGATATGGCTCCCAGTCTTGTCAGGGTGGCCTTAGTAGGTGTCCTATGAGTCCCAGTAGTGCAATCTTCTTGGTAACCTGAGCCACGTCCTCCAGGAGTGTCTCTTGTGTGAGTTGTGAGCACCCTCCTATTGAGCCTTTATTGCTATTGGCACAGCAATGGGTAGGATTGACCCTCAAAGTGACTAGCTATGAGGACTGGTTGTGACTATAGCAGACAAGTTTTTACGTGGGGCTAACCTCACAGTGCATGGTTCGTTTTAGTCAGGCTTTGCTGCCTGCCTAGTTCACTCTTTGGGTGTGTCATTTGTGGAGATAATTGGGTGGTCCTCTGTTGTGGTTTGAACCAGCCAATGGGTGTATTGGTTGTGAGATCTTCTGGGAATGGCTCCAGTGCAGGCCCACATCTGCTGCTGCTTGTGACTGTTCAGGACCTCCTGGTAGGAGCTAAAGTTGATCTGTTGTTGGTAGCTGCCCATACTGGACTTGGATGTACCTGTGAAAGGCTATGCTTCAAATCAAGTCTGGCTATCACTAGTGCTAGTCTTGGATCTCTTAGCAAGAGATACAGGACATTCTGAGGCCAATTGTTTCTTGTTGAGGATTTGCGGACCTTTGAGAGATTTTAGGAAAGTCTGCAGCATTGGCCGATCCTGGCAGCTTATGAAAGACAGCTGCTGAAAGAGCTTCAGGCTGGTGAAAGGATTGGGTGAAGCAGGGTCTCAGGGAATCACCAGAGTGGGGTGAACAGTGTTAAGTAAGTTGATGGAGACTCAGATATGACACTTGCCTGCACCTGTTGGAGGAAGGGATCAACAAAGAAACAATGGTGCCCACCTTCAGGCTGGCTGGGGGCAGGCCTCAATAAAGGAAAAAGTGGTGCCTGCCAGCACTTCTCTCTGGAAGATAGCTGCCCCTCAAACCCTTGTCCTGAAGCCAGACAATTTAGTTCCTCCCTATATGTCCTTGGTGCTTTTTGAGCTGCTTCAGCAAAAAAGCTGAAGCTTAGGGTGAGTGTTTGTGAGTCAGCGGCTCTGGGTGCAGGCCCTTTAGGAGTATTCTTGGGTCAACAGCATCCTTCCATCTCATTCAAATGGAATACCAACATTTTGACAGCCAGATGTTGTAGGGAGTCCTCTTTCCAGCACTGTTTCTACTGGCTAGGAAGCCTGGTATGAGGCTGGAACTCCTCGTTCCTCAGGGGATATTTCCACAGCCAAGATACCCCTCCCAATTCTTAACCACCACAAGCGAGTGTGGGACCAGCTTGTTTCTCATCTTTGCTCCTTTATCAGTGTAACATGGTTTCTTCTTTATATCCTTAGTTATAGGAGTTCTGTTCAGCTAGTCTTCAGGTGTTTTTCAAAGGTGGTTCTACAATTAGTTGTGGTTTTGTATGATTGTGAGAGGAGTTGGGTACAGTGTTTGCTTACTCCACCATCTTGATCAGAATTCTTGGTAAGAGCATTTTTTCATAGATACAGAGAATAAACTGATAATTGCTAGATGGGAAGGGGGTTTGAGCCTGGGCGAAAAAAGTGAAGAGATTAAAAAGTAAAAATTGGTAGTCACAAAATACTCACGAGGGTATAAAGTATAACATAGGAAATATAGTCAATAATATTGTAATAATTATATGTAGTGCTATGTGGGTAGTAGGCTAATTGGGGGATCATTTCATAAATTATATAAATGTCTAACCACTATGCTGTATACCTAAAACTAATCTAAAATAGCATTGAATGTCAATTATATTAAAAATTAATAAAATAAAACAACATAAACGAAATTGATATTTCAAAAAAAAAAGACCACATTTTGTGGAAATGCTGAGAGTAGGATGTGATGGGTTGAGGAGAGAATGATAAATGAGGAAGTGGAGATGGGAAATGTAGAATATGTTTTTGGAGCATTTGGAGTGCCAAAGAAATTGGAATGTGGTGTGGAGGGGGAAGAGAAAGGCAATTGATGAGAGGAATCTGAATCCATGAATTATGAAGGATTTTTTCTTTCAAGTAGGGTGCAACTTGATCATGTTCACATATTAATAGAAAAATATATATACAGATGGGTGATGGAAGATGATTAAGTTCCTAAGGAGGAAAAATAGAAACACATCTAGAGAACTGCTAGAAAGGTTAGCTTTCCATAAGAGGAAAAGGCAAGTTTCTTTAACTGTGACTGAAGGGAAAAAAGAAAAATGGACACAAATACAGGTTACTTTTTTGATTGGTGGCAGAATATTGGGAAATTTCAGGATGGTAAAGTTGGAGCAGAGTCATCCTTAGAGGAAAGGTGAGGGAGGAGATGAAGCAAGGAATGAGAAGTTCGAGAGTAATATTGATATGAAACTTTTATTGAATTGTGTATTTCAGGATATTTGCTGTATAATTTACATAAACTGATAAAGTTAATTTTAAAAAGCAATCCTACAACTTAATTACCATTATTTTTCCCAATTTAGAGCTGGAGATAGGGAGTAGGTTGAACTGGTCTGGAGAAAATAGGAAAACAAGCCAGTATGGTTCTGTTGAGTTAGAGGCCATGAAATTATAATGGCATTAAGTTAGTGTGTCTCACATCCTCATGACAGCCTGAAAACAAACTTTCAAAACAGCTATCATGAGAATGGCTTGAAAACACCTCTTGATATATTATGTTAAAATACTTCTTTATGTGTCTGTTTCCCCCATATGGGAGAAGAGTATGGGTCTTAATCATTGCAGTATTCATACACCTAATGCAGTGTCCTGGCTCATAGTAAGCATTTAGGTAAACCTGAGTTTTTATTGAATCAGTTTAAACTTGTTTCTTTCCTTCTCTGCTTTTCAAACCCACCCGCCAAATGTTTTCTTTTTTATTATTTTGTATATTACAAATTCTTCCAACTGCTTCACATATGATTTTGCTCTGAGTCTCTTCATGTTTCTGCTGATACTCTGCTATATAAGCTTGGTTTTGTTTATATTTATGTCATTTGCAAGTAGTGTTCACAAATGAATTTAATACTTCAATTATAGTTGAGAAGAAAGAGTCTAACATCAAAGTATAGTTTGATAATCCTTTTCTTGTGACTTAAGAGAAAAATAGCAGAGGTGTTCAAAAATATTAATTACCATCCAAGTATGTAACTGTCAGGCACAAAGATTCCATCAGTTTCTTCCACTGAAATGAATGGTAGCTCACCCTTTCCTGTGGAGAAATTAAGCCAACCAACCTAGTGAATGTTTAGCCCAGGTCTGCCTCCTCCTAAATAGTTTAGCAAATGTTTCTACTTATCTGCCCTCTGTTATATGTGCTCTGTTGATATATAGAAAGAAAACAATACCAATATCAACGTAACCCAAACAGAAATAACCAGTCCTGCTTACAGCTTGACTTTAGTCCAGTGAGACTTATGTCAGACTTTGGTCCCATACTTCAAGATTATGTATTTGTGTTGTTTAAGCCACATGATTTTAGTAATTTGCTATAACAGCAATGGAGACTAATACAGGGCACTACATATTAAATTTATAAACGGGAATAGCATTAAGACAAAGTACAAAAACTCCTTAGAAGAGATGAACAGTCCATTCCCAGTGACTGGGTAACTAAAGTAACTTCTTCAACTTTAACCTTTGCAGATCCACTTTTCCGTGACTGTTAAAAACTTGACTTTACATTTATAACAAATTATCAGCACAAAAATTAGCAGATCTGTATATACTCAATATTGAAAACAACAAGCTCAAGAAAAATGACAGATGATCTGCTTACAAAACTCAGAGTACTGACCACTACACAGGAATACAGTTAAATTTAGCTGTCCCACAGACTATCTTAATTTATGTGGTCAATCTGCTAAGGACTTTTTTGTATTAGTAACATAATGATGATATTTATTACTTATGCTGTGCCACACACTGCAATAAAAACTTTACATATATTATTTATTTTTATTACACATCAATATATATGATGTTACCCTCATTTTACAGGTAAAATTTATGCAAAATTATGCATCATCATCTCTCAGTGATGGTAGCAATATATGAACCTAAGGTCTATGGTCTTCCTCTGTGAAAGCTCTAAGAAGATAGATTGAAAGCACTGAGTCTCTTTTCTAAACATTTAAAAATAATTGGGTCAACTATGGTGCTGGTTTTGCATATCTGCACTTATGCATAAAAATCACTCACACTTGATTTTGCTTTGCTTTGCTTTGTAGAACATGACCTATTCTTGAAATAACTGTCCTTTTTGAAGTTTGTGCTGTGGACATTGAATTAAAAGGAAAGATGTAGAACAAAGTGGTATTGTGTAACTTAGATTCTATTAAAGGAGACTACCATTAGGAGCTTAAAATTTAGCAGCTAAATTTTGCGTTAGGCCTTATCATGGCATATGAGAATTTATCTACAGGACAAATAGTGTCAAAAATTAACATAACATAATTTATTTGACTTTTATTGTTGAACTCAGGTTAAATATATCAAGATCATAGTTTCATATATTTGGTAGAGCAGGGCAAATGTTAAACCATTTGCAAACTGCTCAATTTAATTTTTGACTGACCACTTTGAAGTTCAGTAAAAGAATATGTTTTCTGGTGGGTCAAACTGTGCTAAATATTTTACTTTTTATTGAAGATTTAAAGGCGATGGAATTGAATAAAAACTTGCTTGAACTCCTGATTTGTCCTTAATGTTGTTTTTTAGTAAAAGAGACAAATCCATCTGACAGAGCAGAAAAAGGAAATATACATGTCAATTCGAAGTATTAAAATTAAACTGTTTTTTCAAAGCTAGTCAAAATAATTTGATTTGTGAAAGTCAGCATTTGTGTATTTTTCTAATATTATTCTATAATTTTGTAAAAACTTGGCACCTAAAACTGCACTCTGAAACCTAGGAGAAAACATGAGTTATCCTCATTGATGAGTTGACATTCTCCACCAGTAAAGTACTTGTCTCTTTAATATCTGTGTATAGTTTTCTTACTGCCTACACAGCTGCCCTTTCTTTTGCCAAAGTTAATGATTTCCATTTTCTGAAATACCCATAAGAAACTTGTCAGTTCCTATGCCAATACCTTTATCCAATATATATACTTGTATTTATTAAGCATATATTGAGTGCTGGTGACAGAAAGGAAATGTACAGATTCTATCTTTTAAAAGACAGGTTTGTTAGGAGGAATAAACAAGAATAAAGACAATTATAATAAGTAGGGAGAGGGTAAGAGTTGCGACACAGGCCCATATGCATAAGGTTTTATGGGTGTAAATGATAATAGTAAATATTTATTGATCATCTTCTCTGTAAAAGTACTCTTCAAAGTTCCTTCTGTGTATTATTTTATTTAAATATCATAATAGCCATCCTTTTATAGATGAGGAAGCTGAGGCTCAAGGAAGTCAGAACAGTTTCCCCAGCTTATGCAATTAGTGAGTGAGATAAGTGTGACATAAGCAAAAGAAGATGCAGATATGTCACCCCCAAAAGCTGTCCTCTTATCACAGGGCAGAGCTGGCTCAAGGAAGAGCTCTTTGGTCCTAAAATCAGTGAAGAGATTGCTCTGCTTGGTGCATCATAACATTTGATAGTGGGTTTTCTGTGCATTTTTCTGTGTATCTTTCTTTTATTATGTTCTGCTTTCTTCTACTCAATTGTGAACTTCTTGAGGACTTCATATATTTATTTTGGTTGGTAATGTCTCTTCCCAATGCTTATTTGTGAAAGGAAGCTATCCATACAGGTTATGGCAATTAAGTTTGATTACTAATTAAACCTGAGAGAGAATGATTTTAAAAAGGAAAAGAGATCATATCAGTGAATATGATTAAGCAAAGAGAAAAATGTGAAGAAAAGTTATTAAGGTTAGAAATTTTAGAACATAAAATGATTCCCATTATGGATCTTATATTTTATCCAGCTCTAGTTCTGCTTTTAGCATAGGCACAAATAGTCACATTGTGATTAGAATAAAAATGATTTTGTTTCATATTAATATGAAAGATTAGAAGCATTTACAAAACCCCAACTTATGCATTAGGATTTTGTGGTAGGCAGAATCTAAAATAACCCCTCAGATTGTCTGTGCTCTGGTATACACACACCTTCTTCCAGTTATTCAATTAAAGTGAATTATAGATGTTGCTGAGAAGAGAATTTTGCAGAAGTAATGTCCCAAATCTTAAAATGTTGTTAATATTGCAAGCTTATAATTTGTGGATATGATCACATGAGTCCTTAAAAGGGACCGGCCTCTTCTGGAAAGAAATTAGATTTAAAGGCATTGGAATTGAATCAGAGGGATCTGATACAAGAGAGATTCTGTTGCTGGCTGTGAGTATGGAGAGGGTTAGTGACAGGGAATCTCTAGGATCTGAGATGACTGCTAGGTAATAGCCAGCAAAAAATTGGAGAACTCAGTACTACAGCTGCAAGGAACTATTTTTTGCCAAGAACCTGAATGAGTGTGGTAGCCTGGTTAAAATCACAGCCTCACTAACAAATTAAGTGTGAGTCCCTGAATGGCAAGCCCAAGTTTCTCTTGAACATCTAACACACAGAATCAGGAACAATAAGTGGGTATTATCTTAAGCTGCCAAATTTGTGATATTTTGTTACACAGTGATAAAAAACTAATACAGATTCAAAAAAGAAAAACAAAAATTTCAGTTTGATGCTTATTGTATGATTAAAAAAAAATTATTCCATACTATAGAAACTATTGTCAGCTCTTTTTTTTTTTTTCTTTTCTTTTTTGAAATACCAGTATTAGCCAGGTCAATGAAGACTTAGATATGGTGGCCACCTGCATCTACACATGAGAAAGAGAGGGCTCAACAAAGGAAAGGTGGCCTACATCAGCAATTTTGTCTGGGAAAAAGATGCCCCTTTAGCCTTTGCATTTAAGCCAGACAATTTAATTCCTTCTCTTATGTCCCTAGCACCTTTTATGCTGGAGCTCAGAGTGAGTAATTTTGCCATATAGGTAAGTCTGTGTGCAGGGCCCTTTACAAGTAATGCCTGGGACTCCCACAGCCTTTTGCATCACCCAGCCACAATCTTCTGTGATTTTAACATCAATATTTTGTGGGGACTTCTCTTTCTGAATCTAAAACTCTGTGCTGGGGAGCCTGGTCTGGGGCTGGCACTTCTTGCTCTTCTGTGGGGCCATCTGCAGCCAAGATATTCCTCCCGATTTTTAACCTCTACATGCAAGTGCAAGACCAGACCATTTTGTGTCTCTGCCTCTCTATCACTCTCAAGGTGGCTTCTTATGTATGTCCTTAGTTTAGACTTATATTCAGCTAGATTCAGGGGAGTTTCAATGACGGTTGTTCTATAGTTTAGTTTTTAATTTTGTTGAGGTCATGAGAGAAGGCAAGCGCAGCAGTTACTTACTCTGCCATCTTGACCAGAGATTCTCTTATAATGACTATTTGCTTAGCTCTTATTTTTAATTCATGTGGCCAATACTAATGACTTAGAAATTTGGTAAAGTAATTATTTATAGCCTTTAATATATTTGTTAAACCTTTGTATTCCTAGGCCCAAGAACCCTGATCATTTTTAGTCTATTACATACAGTTATTATTTTAACTAGTCTTTAAAAATTATTTTTTCCTGAAAAGTACTGATTAGACCTGAATGGGAATGCATGTGGCAATCAGGATTTTATACAAAGGCAAGATAGCCTTTTCTGAAGTAAAGAAAGAAATGGAGATGGATTCTGTATAAAATAAGTGTAAGACTATTTTTATCAAAAGCACATTTACTATTACATTTGCCATAAAATATGTTTTACGTATATACATATATGTTTTACATTTACTATGTGCTTTCAGCAGGAAATGGTCTATATATGTAGGCTTTCTTCATTAGACTTTAGAGTGAGTACTTCAAATCCAAAGAGCAGTGTTAACGGCAAACTCTAAAAATCAGTATTAAAACCTTGAGAAGACACCTCCTTACTACACATATCAAGAAAAAATAGGCCTAATCTATGTCAAGAGCCTCCATTTGTTCACTTTAGAAAGCTGTAAAGGAATTACTATGTAGCTGGTACTGGAGCCTGGATGCTCTTGACTTCATAGATTCTTCTCTTCCACAGGGTCTTCATCATTGCTATCATGTGACTTTGCCTGAAAGTGCTTCTCAATAAGGCAGTGCCTCTGTGGAAGGAGCCCTGGAGAAGAATGCAGGCAGTTTCAGCTGGAAAAATGAAACACACACACACACACACACACACACACCACACACACACACTAAGTTTTAATGAGTGAGGCAAAATAAATAAATAAAGCCCACAAGCTCATTTATGGTCTAGTTCAGCTATGAAGAGTTGAAGCTTATAAAAGGCATTTCAGTAAGAGTTCAATGAGTGACCAGACCAGGGCTTCTTAGACTCTTCCTACCCAAGGTTAGATAATTTTCTAGGAGAAATTCAGAGTACATAGCCTATAGTTATACTTATGGCTTTTGTTTTTCTTTTTTTAAAAGTAGTTTCAAGTATATAATATTTGGTTAGACATTTATATAATTTATGAAATCATCCTCTTGATTACTTTGTCTTCCTTCTGGCTCCACACACAGCCATTACATTACTGCTGTCTGCATTCCAAATGCTGTGCTCCCCATCCCCATGACTCTCTATCAATTATTAATTTGTACTTCTTTAACCCTTCACTGTTTTCTCCCAGCCTCTCTACTCCCTCCCTTCTGACATCACCCAATTGTCCTCTATATTTGTGGGCCTGTTTTTGATTAGTTTGTTCTTTTGTTCCTTAGGTTCCTCATATAAATGAAATCATATGGTATTTGTCTTACTCTGTCTGATTCGTATCACTCAGAATAATAACCTCTAGGTCCATCCATGTTGTTGCAAATGCAATCTCTATGAAAATACCAATGGCTCTTATTTTTTCATAATGTAAGAATACAAAGCAAAATTAGCAAAGGGAAAAGATACAGGAGAGGAAGTATGGAGAAAACAAGGCACAAATTTCCATAGTTCTCTCAAGTGATGTCACACATGATGTGCTTAGTTGTTCCAGTAATAAATGTGACAACACATGTGAAATGTTGTCTGCCAGAAAAGCTCATTAGAAACTCAGTTTATAGGTTTTTTTTTTTAATTGGGGATTAATTACTTAGACAGTTTTTGCCTGGCATTCCGGACTGCTAGAAGAAAAGCAAGTATTTAGCATAAACCATATTATTTGTACAATTGGTTTAGGCACAGTGAACCACTCTTACCAGTTAAGGTGATGAAAATTCTCTTAAAATCTAAGGTACTAGATGCCAGTTGAGGATTAACCTTGCAAGCAGATTTTACTAAGGATAACAGTTTCAGGCCTGGTACACAACTCTTTTATTCACAGTGCCAAAGCTGAGATTTGGAGCCAAATACCTATCCAGTGTATACTTGGTCAACACTCTTAGGAATAGAGCATTTTGATTGGTAGCTAAGAAAATGTTCCAATATTTTTATGTTTTAGCCACTCATAGCTAGGTAATCCAAGAATGAATAAATCTATTTCAAAGGAAAATATTGGCAATGGAGATTAAAATGGATGTATGCATGTCCCAAAGCTCTGAATAAGTTTATCAACCATTTTTATAGAGTGCCTACTATTTATTAGACATATTCTTGGTAAAAAATTATGGCTGGAGCAAGAGAAAAGATCTTTGCCTATGGACCTCATATTATAGTGAGGCAGGGACAAACACAAATGAATAAATAAGTGATAATTTCTAGGAATAAAAATAAATTCAGAGAAGAAGGATGGGGAATTATAGTATCATAGGAGGTAAATTTTTAAATAGTTTCTTCTGGGAAAAACTTATTAAAAAAGTGACATTCAGCAAAGACTTGAAGAATATAAAAGAGTAGTCCATGTAGATATAGAGGGGGAAAGCATTTCATATAGAAGTATCCACAAATGCAAATGCAAAGGTTTTGAGGCATAAGTTAAATGGTGTCTTCTAAGAAGAATAAAGAAGCAGTAGAGTTGGAGTTGGGTGAGCTAAGGAAATAGGAAATGATGGAAGAAGAGAAGGTATAGAGTATTAGAAGTAATTGTAAGAACCTCACTTTTACCATGAGTAAATAGAAGGTCATTAGAGGTTTTTAAGTAGAGAAATGACATGACCAAACTTTGTTTATAAGAATATTCTGGCTGCTGTGTTGAGAATATATTGTTACAGTCAATTGAGGAAACAAAAATCAATTCAGAAGCTACTGCATTGAAATGCTGATGATTTAGATCAAAGTGATCATTTGGATATAGTGATATGTGGTCAGATTTTGTATATATTTTAAAGGTAAAGTCAAAATTTTGCTGATGGACTGAATATGAGATATAATAAAAGACAGGAGTCAAAAATGATGTCATGGTTTTGGGTGTAAACAACTGAAAGAAAGCAGTTACCCTTACTTGATGAGGAAGAATGCCAGCGTGGCATGTTTTATGTGTACACTTGGAGATTTAATTTCAAAATAGCATAAAATACTTTTTAAGGTACCTATATGTGAAAGTACCAAATAAACAGTTGGAAATAAAATCCTGGAATTCAGGGGATTTGTCTGGGAAGAAGATATAATTTGGGGAATTGCGAGCCAATAGATGGTATTTAAATCCATGCTATGTGATGATATCACTGAGTAAGTATAGCCACAGAAAATGAGCAAGGATCCAAACTTGGGCATTCTTTATTTATGTGTCAAAGAGAGTGTTAACAGAGACCAAGAAGGAACCACCTGTGAGGAAAAAGGACAGCTAAGAGAATGCAGTGTCTTGGAAGGCAAGTGAAGGAAATGTTTACAAAATAAAGAGAGCAAACATTGGATTTTTCAAATTAAAGATAATGATAAACTTGAGAAAAGTGGTTTTAGTGGGTGTCTGTCAGTTTTATGTAGTTGTTAAGATCACACTCTAGCTGCTTAAGTAAAATTATCAGGAACAGAAGCAGCTCCAAAGACTGGATTCTACATGGGCCTCACAGAATTTCATTTTTTTCTTATGGCTGTATATTGACACAGTTTATTTGGAGTATAACCTACTTCATGGCATCTCTGGATGCAGTCTTTTGGTTTATGCCTCCACTGCTAACTGCCTCAGTATTCCAGTTTTTTTTTTTTATTATTATTCCTCAGAGAAGAGCTTGAGTTTTCACTCAACTTTTTTATACCAGAATAAAAATCTTAAAATGTAAGTCACTACCAGCCTGTAGAGTGACGTCCTTTGGTTTAGATTTCCATCTCCATGTTGGCAGTTAGAAAATGAGAGTTGGAATCAATGATAAAGAATATAGAAATAAGCTGAAGGTGTGCAAGTATAACTTTAAAATCTTTGAGGTGACATTAGAAGCATGGCAGAGTGAGAGACATCCCTTGATCTCTCCCCTTGAAACAACAAAAAACATGTAATCATAATGTCTGCATGTGAGATCTGGGCAATAAGAGCCACCACAGGTCAGAACCCCAGGAGTTGGGGGGTAGACTAGGAGAAACAAGGAAGCTGCCTCTCACAGCCTCCAAAGATCCATGCAGGAAGGAAGGAGGAGAGAAGAAGTGCAAGTTCTAGCAGCAATTCCTGAACAGCCCTGCCTGAGAAAGTTGTAAGCAACCCGTGGCCGGCTGGCTGCAGGGCCCAGTCGTCAGACAGAAGTAGAGAAGTGGGTGGTGCTACAGAGAAACAACAGTTGAATTTGGGGCCATAGTTGCAAAACCAGGCTGAGCCACAGCCTCCAACCCCCAACCCAGAGGGCCCCTCCTCCCATGCCCTCACGACTGATATCATGGACCAGGGAATCTAAGCAAACACTGCTAAGACTGTCACTGACATGGACAGGACTGAAACTGAGGGTAGTGAGCATGATTGAATATCTACAAGAAATTTTAAAAGCATTATTAAGACTATATATGAAACAAGGATCCAAGAGGCTTAGAAGCCACCTACAGGAAAGCAAAAGAAAAGCACTTTCTTTGAAGCAGGCTAAAGAGAGACCTTTATATAATGAATCTTCTTTATGGAAAAATAGCAGAATACACTTCCATTAATGCCCAGGCAGAGAAACAGTCTATTAAACACCATGAACAACGTAGGTGACAAGGCATCTCAGAAAGAAGAGAAAAATCTCTAGAAAATAAGCTGTTAGACAAAGAAATATGTGACTTAAATGATAGAGAATTTAGGATGGTACTTCTGAAAGAACTCAATGAGATCCAAAACAACTCAAATCAACAATTTCAGGAATCGAAAAAAAACAACTAGATGAGCAGAGCAAAGAAATGAAACCCTCAAAAAGAACCAAATAGAACTTCTGCAGATGAAGAACACACTGCAAGAGTTGAAAAATGGAATAGCAAGCTTTAGGAAATAGAGTCAACCAGATGGAGGAAAGGATCAGTGATATCGAAGACAGAATCTAGAAATAAGAGAGAACTGAAGAATAAAATAATGAAAGAAACATTCAAGAACTAGCTGATACCATCAGGAGAGGAAACATAAGAATAATGGGAATTCTAGAAGTCAAGGAAAAGGAGCAGGGACTAGAAAGCATTTTCAGACAAATAGTTGACAAGAATTTACCAAATCTAAGGAATGAGCTGGAAACTTGGAATTCAAGAAGTCAACAGAACACCTAATTATCTCAACTCAAAAAGGCCTTTACCGAGGCACATTGTATTAAAATTATCAAAACTCAATGACAAATGAAGAATTCTCAGGGCAGACAGGGATAATAAGGTGGTAACTATAAAGGAAAACCCATTACGTTACTGTTGAAATTCTCAGCAAAAATCTTACAAATCAGAAAGGAGCAGAATCAAATATTCAAAATATTAAATGAAGGGAACTACCAGCCAAGACTAATGTATCCAGCTAAGCTCTCCTTTATATATGAAGGAGAAATAAAGAACTTTCCAGATATACAAAAATTGAAGCAATCCTTTACTACGAGACCTGCATTACAGGAATATGGAAAAGGGTAAGCTCACTACAACAAAATAAGAACAACAACAAAAAACATAACTAAGAGTAAGGCGACTAACACACAGATAGAAGCAGAGGAGTGTAACCTTACTAAGAACAGGGCATTATAATCTTAATCAATAATAAAATTTGCTATAGCAACATAGTAATGAACATTTAGCATACATAGGGACAAATTGAGACAACAATGACTGAAAAGAGGTAGATTCAAAGATCCAAATTGCAAAATGGCACATGCAGAAGAAAAGAGGCGACTGCATATATATAACTGTCCTTTACATATTCATAATGGTGACACACACTAAAGATTCGGAACCAAATATATTATATAAAAAACAAGAAGCACCAGATGGAAAACTCACAAAAGCCAACCAAAATAAAGAAAACAGAAACCAAAGATAAGGAAGCAATAGAAACACCAAGCTACCAAGCTACCAGAAAGCAAAAAATAAAAATGTTATGAGAAGACCTCGTATTTCAATAATTACCCTAAATGTAAATGGACTGAACTCACCAATAAAAAGGCACAGACTTGCAGAATGGATCAAAAAACAAATACCACCATATGCTGTGTCCAGGAGACACATCTCAGCTCCAAACACATAGACTCAAAGCGAGAAAGAGTGGAAAATGATATTTTAAGCAAATAGCATCCAGAGAAAAGTGGGAGGAGTGGTACTCATTGGATGAAATAGATTCAAATAGAAAAAGTAAGGAAGATACTGAGGGACACTTCATAATGATAAAGGGAATCATGCACCAAGAATGCATAACACTTATTAATATCTATGCTCCCAAAGGAGCCCTGAAATATATAAAGCAATTACTAAAGAACTAAAGGGAGAAACAGACCAAAACATTAATGTAGTTGGGGACCTAAATGCCTCACTGTCAAAATGGACAGATCATCCAAACAAAAAATCAATAAGGAAATAACGTCCTTAAATGATACATTAGACCAACTAAACATAATTGACATTTACAGAGCCTTTCATGCCCAAACAGTTGCTTATGCATTCTTCTCTAGTGAACATGGAACATTCTCAAGGATTGACCACATACTGGGACACAGAGATAGCCTCAACAAATATAAGAAGGTTGAAATCATACCAACAATATTCTCTGACCCTAATGCTTTGAAACTAGAGATCAACTGTAAAGAGAAAGCAGAAAGAACCACAAATACATTGAGATTAAACAATATGCTATGGAAGAATAACTGGGTCAGAGAGGAAATAAAAGGAGAGATCAAGTGATACATAGAAATGAATGACAATAAAGTTCAAGATGCCAAAACTTATGAAAAACTACAAAAGTGGTAATCAGGGGAAAGTTTATTTCACTACAGCCTACTTCAAAAACAAGAATAGTCCAAATGAAGAACTTTACGCTCTACCTTAAAAACTAGAAAAGGAAGAACAAATGAAGCCTAAATTCGACAGAAGAAATAATCAAAATTAGAGTAGAAATAAATGAAATTGAAACAAAAAAAAGATAGAAAAAATAAATGCAACAAAGTGCTGGTTCTTTGAGAAGTTTCAGAAAATTGACAATAGACTCAGTAAAGAATAAAGACAAAGGATACAATAAACAAAATCAGGAATGAAAGAAGAAATTATGACAGACACTGCAGAAATACAAAGAACCATACAGGAATACTAGAAAATGTATATAACACCAAATTTAACAACCTAGAGGAAATGAAGCAGTACTTAGAAAGATACAAGCTTCCTAGATGGAATTAAGAAAATGGGAAAATCTAAATACACTGATCAGCAGTATGGAAATTCAAACAATCATCAAAAAACCAAAAGGTAACAGTCCAGATGACTTTGCCAGTGAATACTACAAAACATTCAAAAATTTAATACCTATTCTCCTCAAACTCTTCCAAAAAACTGAAGTCGAGGCTTCCTAACTCATTTTATGAGGTCAATATTACCCTTATACCAAAACCTGGTAAAGATAACAGAAAAAATGAAAACTACGGACCAATATCTTTCATGAAACAGATTAAAAAAATTAATAAGATAATAGAAACCAAATACAACAAGATATTAAAAAGATTTACACCACGATCAAATGGGCTTCATCCCAGGGGCACAAGGATGGTTCAACATATGCAAATCAATTAATGTGATACACTAGATAAAAAATTAAAAACTAAGAATCATATGATCATATCCATAGGTACACTAAAAGTCTTTGACAAGATACAGCATCCATTTTTGATCAAAATTTAACAAAATCTGCATAAAAGAATAATAGTTACCTTAACATAATAAAGACCATATATGACAAACCCTCAGCCAATATTTTACTTAATGATGAAAACTAAAATCATTCCCTCTAAGATCAGGAATAAGGCAAAGCTGTCCACTATCACCACTGTTATTCAATACAATATTGGAAGTCTTAGCGAGAGCAATCAGGCAAATGAAAGATACAAATGGCATCCAAACAGGAAACAGAGAAGTCAACTATCAGTATATGCAGATTACGTGATTCTCTATATAGAAAACTCTAAAGACTCCATAAGAACGCTACTAGAAAATAATAAGCAAATAGTAAGTCTCTGGATACTAAATCAATTGTTTAAAATCCATAGTGTTCTTATACTCTAGCAATGAAGTGAAAAAATAATTCCTTTCACAATTTCAACAAAAAGAATAAAATAACCTAGGAATAAATTCAACGAAATGTGTGAAGAACCTATATAATGAAAAACTACTAGACTCTACTAAAAGAAATTGAAGAAGATACAAAGAAATGGAAAGATATTTCGTGTTCTTGGATTGGAAGAATCTTAACATAGTTAAAATGACCTTATTTCTAAAGCATTATACAGATTTAATGCAATCCCCTCAAAATCTCATCAGCATTTTTTTTTTAAAGAAATAGAAAAAAAATCATCAGATTTGTATGGAAACAACAAAATACCCTAATTGCCAAAGCCATCTTGAGAAAAAGAAAGGAGGCTGGAGGCATCACTCTGCCTGACTTCAAATTATACTACAGAGTGACAGTAATCCAAAAGCATGGTATTGGCAGCAAAACAGACACATGGACCAGTGGGACAGAATTGAAATTCCAGAAGTAAACCCATATTTATATGGGAAAATAATTTTTGACAAAAAAGCCAAAAACATACAGTGGAGAAAGGAAAGCCTCTTCAACAAATGGTGCTGGGAAAACTGTAAAGCCACAATACAAAAGAATGAAACTAGACTATTGTCTATCGCCACACACCAAAGTTAATTCAAAATGGATTAAGGACCTGAATATAAGACCAGGGGCAATAAAATGAATAGAAGAACAACACAGGAATGAAACTCAAGAACCTTGGACTTAAAGAAGATTTATGAATTTGACCTCAAAGTCAGGGAAAGTAAAAGCTTAAATAAATGAATGGACTACATCAAACTGGAAAAGCTTCTGCTCAGCAAAAGAAATCATCAACAAGGTAAAGGACAACCATTCAAATGAGAAAATATATTTGCAAGCAACACCTCTGATAAGAGCCTAATTTCCCAAATATACAAAGAATTCATATGACTCAATAACAACAAAATTACAAATGAGCCGATCAAAAAACGAGGAAGAGGACTGATTGGACACTTCTCCCTAGAGGACATACGAATGGCCAATATATGAAAAGATGATCAACATACTAGCTATTAGGAAATGCAAATCAAAACCACAATGAGAATACTATCTCACACCTGTTAGAATAGCTATAATCAGCAGGACAAGTAATAACAAATTGGAGAGGATGCAGAGGAAAAGTAACCCTCATACACTCCTTGTTGGACTGCAAATTGGTACAGCCACTATGGAAAACAGTATGGAGGTTCCTCATAAAACTCAGAATTGATCTATCATAGAACCAGCAATCCTCTACTGGGTATTTTACCCCAAGACTTGAAAAACCCATATCCAAAAAGATATTTGCACACCAATGTTCATAGCAGCACTATTCACAATGGCCAGGAAATGGAAGCAAACCAAAGTGTCCTACGATAGATGACTAGATAAAGAAGCTATGGCCCATATATACAATGGATTATTGCTCAGCATAAGAAGAGATGAAATACTGACAGTTGTGACAGCATGGATGGACCACAAAATAATCATGCCAAGTACAATAAGCCAGACAAAAAAAGTAGAAAATCACATGATATCACTTATATGTGGGATATAGCTAAAAGCAACAAACAGGAAACAAACAGAGATTCATGGAAATGGACTATAGGCTAGTGGTTACTAGTGGGGAGGAAGAGGGAGATAAATAGGGTAAAGAAGGTCAAATATAGGGGGTAGGGGGAGGGTGAAGTGGGTAAAGGGGATCAAAATATATGGTAGCCGAAGGAACTGAACTTTGGGCAGTAAACACACAATAGAATATACAGATGTCAAATGGTAATGTATACCTGAAAATTATATAATTATATTAACCAATCTTACTCCAATAAGCTTAATTAAAAATTTTAAAAAAGTCAATAAACATTTTAGTAATAACTTTAAAAAAATAAAATAATGTTTACTGGCATTATACTTATTGTTAAAAACTTTAAGTGATTTGAATTTTTAAACAGCTTTACTTTATTACCATAAATCATGATCTTTTAAGGTAATTGAGAGTACGATTAAACTTAAGGAAAGAATGTCATCACTTTCTGATTATCTCAGTTTTCAAGAGCCAGTCATCCCAAAACCAGTGTTTCTAATAAAATAAATTTTTTCAGAAATTAAATCGATGTATGTTTTCTTGTCTCTCTGAACACCAAAGATTTTGTGAACTGCATGGTTTAATGGGTCATCTTTGTTTTTCATGACAAAACATGATTTTCTAGCACTGGACATTTTGCTTTTTACTGATTCATTGCATAAAATGAATATATTATAGCTTGGATGTTGCAATTTAAGTTTAATTGTGACAGTCATATTGATCCCTTGATGATTTCATGAATCTGAAATAATCCTGCATTTTTTAGGATATCTTACCCATGGCATTAAAAATATTCTTATAAAGTTTTCTTATTTGTATTGGTTATGTTAAATAGTCTCTGATCCTTGGAATAGACACGTTTACCATGTATAAGAAAAAAAAGAAAAGTAACAAGGTCTGCCTTTAGCAGCAAAACTCCCATGGAAGAATATGGAAGCAACATAATAGAATATTAGAAATGTACTGCTGTGTAGGTTACCAGTCATTGAATGTGATTTAACACTTATTTATCATTTTTTTATTTAAGCAAGCTTTAAATTAGTAGTTACCAATTCAACAAATTCAGTGTTTATATGCTATGTGCTCAAGAGTAAAGAAGTCTAGATATTGACCCACTTGTAAATTATTAATATTGCTCTGGATATCTCCAAAAACACCCACTTATTTCTGTGTCTACACTCATTCACTTCTCATTTAGTTAGCTTTCTGAGTATCTACTATGTTCTAGGCACTGTCCTAGGGATACAGGTCGATACTGGATGTAACAAAGTGCCTGCTCTTATGTCCCTTAAATCAACTTTTTAAAAACGATTTCTCTACTTTTTAAACTTCTTATTTATTTTGAACTACTTATCTACTTTGTAAATGTATAGATACAAGTGGAAGTATTGTGATACGAAGAGCATAATGGTGACTTATATTGCTTTAACATTCCCGTTAGCTTAATTGAGATATTACATAGGTAGGTTTCTTTCTGACTATAAGTCCCTGAATTTTCTTTTCTTAAAGAATTTATATTAAAGAAAAACTGCAATTGCAAATACTCTCTGTCCCTATTTGAGTTGTAAATCTTTCACCATCTTGTCAATTTTTATAACCTGAGAATGTATTTATCACGGACCTAGGCCACCCTTTGAAGTGTAATCATTAGGTGGTAGAAACACAATGCAATATACATATGACATATTATTGAATCATACACTTTAATCCTATATAATTTTATTAGCCAATGTCATCCCAATATATTCAATAAAAAGAAGAAGAATAGAAGGCGCCCGTCTTCTAGTCTTTGTGGGAGGGTAGGAGCCTAATTCCATCAAGCTAGCAATGTAGCATAATTGAAACCTCCCCTAATAGGCTTCCAGTAGTTTTCCCTAGCTCACCCTCACACTTAGAAATTCTCCTGTTTTTTTGTTTCCGTGAAGTTGATTTCAATTTATTTTCTCTATTGCCGTAATCATGAATAAATCTTATTTGACTGTTTGACTTGTCCAGTGCAATTTTTCTCTGACACCAGGGAGAGGGAATATATCTACTTTAGGTAGAATGAAGGAAAGTCATACCATAAAAGAGATGGTATTTAAGTTCTGATCTAAGTAACGAAGCAACAGCAAAGTGGGGATCAGGGAAGAGCACTTCGGATCAAATGGAGCAGGGAGCATCACAGTCTTAAGCTGTAAAGAGTTTTGCCATGTTCACAAAAGACCATAGTGATAGAAAGGGAGAAGAGATTGGTGTGAATTGATGTTCAGGCAGGAACAAGGTCATCTGCACCTTGAAGGCCAAGGTTCAAGAGTTTAGCTTTATATTACAAGAATATTAGGAAATTGAAGAGTTTTAAACGAAAGAATATATGACCTGTTTGGGTCAAAAAAAAAAAAAAAAAAAAGCCCGGTAGTTCTAAGGAAGATAAATTGCATGGGGTTAGAGTGGTTCAGTCATGGAGTCGGCCTTTCAGTGTTCACTTTGGAAAACAAGTATTTTCAGAGTCCAGATCTAAGAAGTTTAGATTATATGATTAGGAATTTATAAAGAATTGGGAGTAAATGCAAGATTGGAATTTTTTTCTAAGAAAAATTTTCTTTGCATTTAGTTTTCTAAGATGAAAGTATAGAGAATTCAATTAAAATTTAAAATTTCTTTGATTATATTAAACCAAATTTTATGATGAGCTACTGCAATTACATCCAGGGGCACAAAACGTGTTAACTGATTCTCTGTGTTGATGGAGTTCTGTCAGAGCACTTAATAGAACTGACTAAATTCACAGAAAGGTGCTCTACCAAAGATACGGATATCCCTATTATTTCCAGTTTCCACTTAATCTTACCACTAATCTGGCCAATGAAAAATGAAGGCACAGGCGTTGTGAGCACAACAGATCAATAACAGATCTATATAACTTCTTCACGAATTTGGGACTATAGACAGCCAACCAGACAAACCTTAAAACAAACTGAGTAAAACTTATGATTCACCTTACCTAATGCTGTCTTTCACAGTCCCACTCAGAACAATTTGCAAAGGGCACATTTTCCTTTATGATACTGAGACCTAAAATTTAAGCATGACTTCGACCATCCTAATTTCTTTAGTTTGCCAATAGCCATAATTTTATGTAGTAAGCATATAATGAATGTTGAATGATTAAATGAATAAATGAGTAAAATAAATAATATTCTCAGATATTATAAATAAGAATTTCCACCTCTAAAATTAGAAATTGAGAACCAACATATAAATGAGATTAGTCATTTGCAAGAGTAGCCTACTCAAAAGATATTTTAATTTATTAAATAAATATTGTCTACTGCAGGACAACAAACTTTTTATGTAAAAGGTTGAATATTAAATATTTAGTCTTTGTGGAGCACATGGTCTCTGTTGAAACTACTCAGCTGTGCCATAAATAACTGTTTTCCAATAAAATGTCATATATGGACACACAAATTTAAATTTCATATAATTTTCAAATAATAAAGTAGTTTTTTGATTTTTTCAATCATATAAAAGTATAACAACCATTCTTGGCCCATAGGCTATACAAAGGAGGTATCTGGCCATAGTTTGCTGACCCCTGCTCTCCTGCATGTCAGGCATTGGATAGACCACAGAGAGGAAGATAAGTTTGTAAAGAAGTTGATAATAAGACCAAGGTATCCACTAAATCCAATTTACACCACCAACAATTAAATTTAGGTAAACCAGTAAGATGTAGCCTTGAAAATTTTACATTAATTTCATTCATGTCTAGCATGATGTCATGATCTTGATGAGCAACAATAAGAAATTGTAAGAATAATCATTTCAATATATTCAAAGGCCTGTTAAGGGGTAAATACTTTTACAAAATGAATCTCTTTTTTTTTTTTTTCAAAGAAAAAATTATATACAGTGAGAAAAGCAGACTGGTGGTCAGTTCTACTTATAAATAAAACCTCATAATCTATTCAATTCATTTAGCTTTAGCAATGTGTTCATTAGGAAACTTTCTGATTTCCAGTTCAGTTGCTTACGTGCTCAGATATTACAAAAATAATGTCGTGAGAAGCAGATATAATTATTTGTACCTTTGGAAATGAAGTTTCTCACTATAAATTAATAAACTGGAAATAAACTGAATAGTTTAAGTCAAATCCTCAGTCTTATAATTAAAAATAATTTAAAAATGAAATACTGAGAATCAGATTATAGTTCCCTTCTGGCCTACCAAGGTAGTGGTTTCCCTTGAGGCCAAGTTCTCAGTCAAGCATTATGTTTCTCTTTCATAAAACTTTATAAATATGTTTATATTTATTTTTTATTTTATCTGTAAATATTTCGGTATGTATTTCTATAAGAACTCTGTAATCATAACTGCATTATTACTATACTTAAATTAACATTAATTCCATATCAATAAATAGGCATTTAGTATTTAATTTTCACCATCTCAAATATTATTTTATTAATTAATATTTTTTGGTAACATTGGTTAACAAACACCAGTAAGTTTCAGGTGCATATTTTAACAATAAGGCATATATATATATATAGGATTGTGTGTTCATCTCCTGTAGATTTCTTTCTGTCACCACATATTTGGCCCCTTTTCCCCATGTACCTCCCTCCTCCTCCCACCTCCACAATTATCTGGTGGCCACTAGTCTATTGTCCATGCCCATAATTCTGTTTAGTTGTCCTGTTCGTTTGTTGCTTTTAGGTTATATTTCACATATAAGTGATATTATGCGATTTTCAACTTTTTCTCTCTGGCTTATTGTGCTTAGCATGATTATTTCAAGATCCATCCATGTTGTTGCAAATGGCAGTATTTCATCCCTTCTTATGGCTGAGTAATATCCATTGTATATATGTACCATAGCTTCTTTACCCAGTCATCTATCATAGGACACTTTGGTTGCTTCCATGTCCTGGCCATTGTGAATAGTGCTGCTATGAACATTGGTGTGCAAATATCTTTTTGGATATGGATTTTCAAGTCTTTGGGGTAAATACCCAGTAGAGGGATTGCTGGCTCATATGGTAAATCAATTCGGAGTTTTTTGAGGAACTTCCATATTGTTTTCCATTGTGGCTGTACCAATTTGCAGTGCCACCAGCAGTGTATGAGGGTTCCTTTTTATGTTATTTTAAATTAAATAACTTTCATGTATCATTTTTTTTTCTTAAACACATAATATGTGGGAATGGAAAGTGGAGAGAACAAATTTTAAGGTCTCAAAATTTTTAGTTATAAAGTAAGTCATGTAATTGTTTAAGAATATTCAAAGTGACTTACTAATAGAAAATATACAGAATTTTTTGAGGTATGATATTCATGTTTTGACTTGTAATGTTTTTTTTCTTTTTTTTCTACATACCAATTTCCCTTCATTAGACTTTTTTTTTTCTTTCTTACATACTTGTTAGTGCATCTCACCATCTCCCTAAGTTTTGGGAACCATCTGGACACATATTTTTGTTTATTTTCTTGTTAGAATAATAATTTTAAAAAAACACCATTAACAAAACAGATCAAAAGGATAGGCATTAGGGAATAAAGCTCTTTGTTCTGCAGGCCTTTGAATGTAGTATGTGGAAGTTGAGCTGAAAAGATGGAATATCTGAGAAGTTAAGTGGCAGACACCATGTGGAAATCAATGTAGGTAACTGGCATAGAAAAAAATAGAGTGGGATGGGAGTTCAGCAAGTAGTGTGTAGAGACAGCACCTACCTCTTGAGACTGGCAATGAGGTCAAGATTCTCATCCTCAATTGACAAATGTTCATGAAGCGCTCTGAAAAGTACTGATTTCTCTTTATATGTGCTATCTCTGAATAACTCTCATAAACTCAACTACATCTTATGTTGGACACTCCAAATATCCTGCTCAGTTCATATCTTCTCTCTGCTCTAGAGTAGCACATATAATTTTTTACTTTACATCTGCCATTGGATATCTAATATACTTTTCAAATCATTGTAAAAATCTCTTCACTTCTTTCCAATCTACCATCCCCAAATTTTATCCATCTGTTCTTACAACAATCTTTCTTATCTCCATATTCTAAAACATTTCTCAAGCCAGGGAGTCATCCTACTTTTCTTACTCTTTCTGTCAATGCTTACATTTAAGTCTTCAGTACATTCTGTAAAGTAATTGCCTAAAATACATCTTGGATCTGCCTTCTTTTCTGTTGCCTTCATCTTGGTCCAAGTCTTCAACACTTCTCATTTCAGATTATTTAAATAAGCTCCTAGATCCTTCCCCCATACCAATCATTCCTCACATAAAAATGGTCTTCTCAAAGTCCAAATTGAGTAATGTCACTTTCTTACTTTTTAACACAGCAGTAGTCTTCTATTAACTTAGAATAACATTCAAATTCTTTACTATAATTTCCCAAACTATCTACCTCCCCACCTCATCCTATGATGTGCTTCCTTTGCTCACTGCATTCACACTTTTTAAATTACATAATTCACCAGGTGTTTCCTGATTCAGGGCCTCTGCATATACTATTTCTTATGTTGAGATGCCTCCACCACCACCATCACAAACACACATACTTTTTGCATAGATAGCTGTATCTCTTCCTTTGAATCTTATCTTTTAATTGTCTCCTCTCAGAGAGATTTGGCTTGATGTTTTTACCTAAAGAAGGCTCCTCTCTGTTCTTCCTTATTTTTGTATTTTTTTTCATAGAAGTTAATGTAACTTGAAAGAATTCATGTTTTTCTTTCTTTTTTTTTTTTTCACTGTAGAATGTAAATTTTAAAAGGCCAGAGATCTTGTTGATCCTATTCACCATTTTATCTTCAATACCTAGCATAGGGTCTGGCACGTAGGAGATGCTCCATACATATTTTATAAATGACTCTTGGAGAGACAAAGAAGAATAAGACAAGGCCACTGTACTTGAGTTATCACTGCTGAGTGAGAGCTCTTAGAGAAATAGTCCACCCACACTTAATTTGTGCTGAATAAAGGCTCATACAAAATTCTGTGGATGCCAAAGGAACCCAAGTAAATAAAGAAAGGGAACATATGGAGAAATTAGGAACGCTTCACTAATAAACTGATATTTTTAACAAAGAAGTAAGTTCTCTTTGGCTAAGGGTAAGAGTCTTTAAGTGAAGTTTAAATGATCCCTTCTTTTTCCCCTCTTCTCACTCCTCCCCCAGTCCTGGCAATATTTTAAGTAGGGAGTAAAATTTATAGGGATTGAGACCTAGGAAAGTCACAGTATATACTAGTTCTCTTCTGTAATTCTTCCCTAATCCTTTTTTCTTTAGAAGCTGCCATCATTTCTAACTTAATTCATCTATTCCTTTTGAAAAATTCATGTTTGATTAGCCTTCCTGTGTCAGAAAGAACATTCTTTCAAGGGATTTTCAGGTTCAGTAATTGTGGATTTACATTTTTTTCTTCTACTTATAATATCAGGCATATAAAATTCAATCTCTGCTAAGATAGCTTATTTTCTATTTGTTGTATCTCTCTTACTCTGAAGACTTTGTATGGCATAATTATTGTTGATGTTGACTTTTGTCTACCTATCTATTGTATATTAATAGACCAATACAAGATAGAATGATGCTAGTTGCTGTAACAAATGAACCTTAAATTTAGAGTTTTCATGTGATAAAAATTATTTCTCGCAAACTCAAAAATTATACATAATTGTTTCTAGTAGGTAGGAAATTTCTTCTATGTAGTAATTCTGGGATCCAGGCTCCTTCCATTTTGTGGTTTTGATAACCCATGGGAGCTCTTAGGTCAAAAGACAAAGAACCAGTAGAGAATTGACATTTGCTTTCTAAAAAATCCAGTGTGAACATTACGGATATCATATCTGCCCAAATTCACTGGTGAGAACTAAAGATGTAGTTCTGGGATGCAAGGGGAATCTAGGAAATGTAGTTCCTGGGTAAGTCAGTAGCTCACCTGACAACACTGAATCTCAAATGGAAGGGGAGAAGAAAATTTTGTTAGACATTAGTTATCAGTGCCACATTGATCAATAATGTAATAGAAATTTTCACTTTCTTACTTTAATGTAATCTCTATATAAACAATAATCATCCATATTAATCTTTTAATAATCTATCAATCAGAGATTTTATTGCAAGTATATCAGTAACTTTGTTATGTCTTATTTATCTCTCATATTATTTCTTTACAGGTCTGAAGAGTATTTTGCTTGTATTATCTTGTAAAAATGTGACAAGGAATGTTAAGCAGATTGGTTGGTTCTGCTTTTGGCACAAATAGAGACGGAGTGCTCACTTTTAATAAATAATGTATTAGGTACATCGGACCCATTTTATCTCATTTCCTCCAGGTAAAATAGATCAACTGGAAAGACCACACGCTGCTGGGACATTCTCTTCCACAGGAACATCCCTTATATATTTCTTAGTGCCTTCCAGTTACATAAGCATTACCCCAAAAATGTAAATCTGTGCCCATGGAAATATGTCTTTCGGGAGTCCTGCAGAAAGTTATTTAATCATGTAAAGTCTCACATGTTCATTTTGATAAATATGTCTATTATCATTGATTTATTTTCTAATTTATATTTTTATTGCATAAATATACATGAGATTGTAAGTATAAAATCCTAAAACTTTTAGAATTTGAGTATAAAATATAAGGCAAAATATAAAAGAATTGACATTTCAGCATTATTATTTTTATATGTGATGTAGATGAAGGGAAATAATATTTTATATATGTCAACATATTTCATTCTAGTCTCAGACTTACCTCATGTTACTAACAGAAAAAAAAAAAATGATAAAGAGTCTCTTTCCAGTCTCAGAGAATGAGATTGACCCATCTTTCTTTCTATAAATATCATTAGTACAACAGAATATTATACATTAATGTATTATTTCAAAGTTGCTAGTCATTTGATAAGTTCTTAAATATTTTATCCCTAAATTATTTGGTGCATACATATTACCAAATTATTTTGAAAATTGCAAAGTATAATGCAAAAAGTGAGTAATCACTTCCATTCTCTGTCCAAAAAAAAAGGAGGCACAAACTCACTTGATAGTCATCAAGAGATTTGTATGTCTTCCTGGAAAGTACTACAATTTCATAGTCCCAAAGTTTACCTAGATATATGATACTGGTTAAAATCACCTTCCTAATGGCATTTAAAGTTTTACTTAATAAATATCATAGATGATCAGATGATACTTCCACTTTTTTTGAATTGGTCATTCAGTCCTGGGTGGTAAACAGCAGAAACATGCACCTTGAGGGTTTTCTTCTTTGTTTCCTGACAACACTTAAGAGATTCTTGGCTATATTTTCTCCAGTGCAATTACCAGTGGGTGGCTACTGTAAGGAACAGTTCAGCTATATAAAATTAATAAAATACAATCCATTTGGGCAATTGTAAGTAATTCAGTTGCTCAACAGTAACCTCATCTACGCCTGAACAGATGGAAGAAAAGTAGAGCAGTCTGTTACACAGATGATGATAAGCAACAGCTGGAACTAAAGATAGGTGGCTTAATCTGAAGAGAATTAAAGAATCCATTTGCATTATGTTGGAATGGTTAAACCATGCTTGAAGTTAATGAATGTTATTGGAAGCTGCATTAAATAAATAATGTATGAAATGCAGATATTTTATGTATTTGCAAAGCCAGATGGGTTAAGTAGCAAGAATTCTACAAGAAACAAATGGATAAGAAACACTTTCCTAGAAATCAACCTGAACTGATGCATTATGGAAAAGTGAGCTAATGGGTTTAGAAAAGAAAGAAATATGAATATCAAACAGAAATCTCAGTTTTAAACAGGATTTTCAATTTATATGCTTCTAATTCACTACACTAAAACAAACACACTTCCTACCCCTGCATTTTATGCTTACTGAGAAAGCTATTGTGTATATGTGTTTATGTATATGTGTGAATGTTTTTGTGTATTTATATCTAGATGCAAATATACAGATAAATACCAGATTGCACTTCTTACATCACTATAGATATTTATCTTGGTTTAAGAAACTTATAAATAAGCTCTCAGAGTCACAAGTTCATTTTTTAAATATTTTTTTTTATTTCAAAATAATTTTATCTTTATAGAAGAGTTGTAAAGATAGCACAGAGTATTTCTATATACATTTCACCAAGTTCCTCTATTTATAACCTCAATATATTTATCAAATCTAAGAAATAAATGTTAATATGATGCTATTAACCAAATATAACCATCATTCAAATTTGTTCTTCTACTCATGCTCTTTATCTAGATATCCAGAATATCACATCGCATTGAGGCATCATGTCTCCTTAGTCTCATGTGATGTTTGATGTTTCTTGGTCTTTTCTTGCATATCATTACTTGATACTTTTGGATAATACTGGTCAAAGACTTTGTAGAATTTACCTCAGTTTGGGTTTGCTTGATGTTTTCTCATGAACAGATTAAATGGTAGAGTTTGGGGAAGAATACCACAGAGTGATATGCTCTTGTCACACAACATTAAAATGGCATATTACTTGATTAAGATGATATCTGCCAGGCTTCTCTACTGTAAAATTACTATTACCCATCTACTCTAAAATCTGAATATCTTTTATGCAAGAATTACATATAGGTTATAGTAATTATTGAGTTACCTTAAATTATCAGTCATATTAAGTGAATAGGAAAAGATTGATTTTAATGACATTGACAAAAACACATAACATGAAGGAAATGTCCTTTGCCTCCTAAACATACAGATAATAGAATATGTAGATAATCCCTAGATTAACATTTTAAAGATGTTACATAGAAATTATCTTTTTAACAAATTAAATATTGCCTATGTATATATATAGCAATGTCAGCAAGAAGAAAATGAGTCCTTTTTCTATTACTCTCCTAATATTTTAACTTATTTTCTTTTCTCTCTTTTAAACATATAGCCATTTAGTGTTTATTTTTGCACAGGTAAACAAGCTCTTCCAAACAACTGAACTTTGTCTTTTAATCTATCACTTGTGTGTGTGTGTGTGTGTGTGTGTGTACATGTCGACTCTATGATAGTCTCTTGAGATTCTAAAGAGAAAAGCAAGAATGATGTAAATGTACAGAGGTCAGAGCAGTCAAATTGTTAAGATAGAGACAAAATGAATAAAAAATAAAAGCATTGCTATAATTCTAACAGTTACTTTAAAGCATTTGCTATGCACATTTTGAAAGCTTTGGTCCTAGGCAACTTCCTCTTCTCACCATTTTATCTAAGCTACTGATACCAAAGGTGATCAAGAGTTGATCTGTGGGCTCGTTTGAGGGAGATTTGTTGACTGTTAATCAAGAGACAGTAGGAACAAAATGGAGCAAAAGAAACATTTTTGGAGACAATGAAAAAAAAAAACACCAAAAGAAAGTAATTTTTAAAACTGAGAAAGACATGCATCAGCAGATTACTTTTTCATTTGTCCCATATTTCTCATCTAGCTTCAAGTCCTATCAATTAGCATCTGATAGTCAAAGGATCCACTTTAACCTGAAGGAGAGCAGCATGCTGGTTGCTCACAGTTCTCAGAAGAAGTTGGTTCCATTGTGAGAGACAAAGGAATGAGAAAGACAATTAGCCTCTCTAGTTATCATCTAAGATCCTAGCAATAGTGTAAGTCAAATGCCATCTTGTATTTCTGGAGTAATTATAAGGGGTTAAAAAATTCTGCACAGATGATACTTTGTTTTGGTTTGTTCTCTCACCTTTACATACATTCTTATGAAATACCAATAGTAATGTGGATATTACAAAAGTGGTGATTAGTTGTAGTGGTTTTAAACATACATATTTCTTATTAGGTGGCTTTCTTTAAACTGTGAGGCTGTTAACCATGAACTGAAACTACAGCAAAGTTGTTTATGAAGATTGTCTGTGTTTCTGTCTTTCTCGGGTTTAGAGTTTTCTAACCATGCCCTTACGCTGAGTCCTTTCCTTTAATTGCTACCATTCGACTCTTTTTAGAAAGATATGCAAACTTTGCAACGTGTTCTCGAATCAATAACTTGTGACTTGTCACTCAACAATCTTAGGGAAACCATAGATAACATCTGAACATAATGTCTTTGTTCTTTCTCATAGAAAAAAAGTAAAGAGAAAAAAGATCATGAGGTAATGATTAACAAGTTTGCTTTACAGAAAAGAAGGAGAACTGAGAGTGTCCATGGACACATGTGATTATTTGATGGCATCTCCAAGTCTGCACAATGAGATCTTATCAAGGAATTGGAAATCGTAGAAACTTACCCTAACTCTCCCTCCCATTTCTCTTTTGTTGTTTAAAGGCCTCTAACTCAGTGTACTGAGCAAGATGGATTTGAGACATTTCTAAGTCTCCCATCTTCTCAATTGATACCTTCTCACTCAATAAACATTTCTTTGCTCCAAACTCTGACTTTTCAGATTTCAGCTTTGTGAAGCATCTGGCACACAAATCAGGGTTCAGTAACAATTTCAGTCTTGAACTGGTACCTTTTTCTTATTATCAGGTTTATTTTGGGATCTATCTCTAATTTTTACAGGAAGCCACTACTTGAAGCATGGACAATAAGAATGAAGGGGTGGGAGGAGAAAGGAGGAAGAGAGGGGAAAAATACAAAACAACTTCCTTCTGTACAAGAACTAAAAATATGATGATTTGGGATAAGTAAAAGACTTGATCTTTAGCTTCTATTTTGCCTTCTCTTGTTCCTACCTGTTGACAAACCTAATGAAGTTGGGCTTACAGGCTGAGACTTTGCTGTATCAATTTAAGGTCTTAACATTTTTAAAGTGCCTAAGAGAGGAAGGATCTCTAGGGATCACTGAAAGGCACACATCTTACCTAATAATAATAAAGAGAGAGAGAGAGAGAGAGAGAGAGAGAGAGAGAGAGAGAGAGAGAAGAAGAAGAAAGAAAGAAAGAAAGAAAGAAAGAAAGAAAGAAAGAAAGGAAAGGAAGGAAGGAAGGAAGGAAGGAAAGGAAGGAAGGAAAAGGAAGGAAGGAAGAAAGAAAGTAAAAGCAATGAACTAGTTGGAGGTGAGATCATCATCTGCACTTGGATCCCAGCCTGATAAACTGTTATCTTATTGAGATAAAATTACATTTGAGAATTAAAAAAGAACTACTTTACTAAGATCACACTAAAATAGAAAAAGTATAAGGCAGTAACCTTATTTGTCAATTATGTCACAAAGTCTTACTTCAAGATAGAAGGTGTACTGTTTGAGGACAAATGACAGATGCCGACCAGGAAGCCTTGCTTATCTACATTTGAAATTGAGAGATTATGGAACAGAGCAAGGATCCCAGGCACAAATCATGACATCTTTATTTCTAGCATCAGGATCTGCAGTGGAAGATATTGCTCTAGAAAGCAGGGTCTGAGTATTAGATGATAAAAATATTCCTTGTCTAGTAGTTGCTGAGAAGGTAAGACATGACTTTTGGAATTATTTAGATGGGATTTGAGAGTCCTGGAGGTTTGTTTTTGTTTTTTTTTTTTTGTTTTTTGTTTTTTTTTTTTAATTAAACAGAAAAGAGAAGAACTAGAGAGACTTTACTTTTGCCAATGTTTTGTGACCCTATTTTATTGTCCATGCTCTAGGCAATCAAAGGGCATAAGACATTTAATTTATGTACAATCTTACTTTATGTAATGATGTACCAATGAATAGTGCATATACTGTTTTACCTATTTGGAGTTAGAGATTAAAGTTCAATTCACAGAGATACATGGCAATATCTAAATCCAGGCTTTATGAATTTAGAGAAAAAAAATAACAGTAATGCTCTTGTAGGGACCTGGTAGTTTTAAAATTATAGGTATAAATTCATATGACCCAGATTTCCTCCTCATCCACAAATTGGAATAATTATTTTTATAAATTGATTTCAGTTATTATGGCAGGCAGGCAGGAAGTCTGGATTGAAGAAAGGGGAGAACAGAGGGAGAGAGGAAGTGAGGGAGTGAGTGAGTAAGCGAGAGGAAGAAGACAAAATTAGCTGTTTAGTTGACTCATTTAATTAGCTTTAGGCCCCTTCATATATTTTTTAACAGAGTTGACAGGTAAGTCAAAGTAATCAAACCACTTTTTAGTTCAAAATGTCTTAAGATGGTATGACAATACTTATTGTGTAAATGGTAGGGTCTGAATATATAGGAGTGGGAGAGTAGTTAGGGAAACATGTATAGAGACTGGTATAGGAGAAAGAAAATTCTAAAATTCAAACCCTCAACTAGTGCTTCTGTACTACTGAAGAATGCCTGTATCATTTCTTGTATATTACTCTCAGTATTTTTACCTAAAAGTGTTTTGGTCCCAGATAAGAAAAGGATCAGTAACAGCATGTGCCCTATGACCACTGAGGAAAATTTAGGGTGACTGGTCTCACATGACATTAATTCTTCTTGTAAAGAGCAATGAGACATGTACATTGGTTATGAAGATAAATGATATCAGCTACCATATATCATTTATATTCAAGTTTTTTTTTCAGAACAAACAACACAGATTTGTTAAAATTAGAATTTAAACACAATGATAGGAAAATAATTAGGGTGAGTTGCTTAATTATTGCAGGAGCAGAATAGTTAAGTATAGAGCCATAGGAGGATTCTGCTCTAGATAAATTAAGCATTTGGTTGCCAGTTCTATTATGGACTTAAAGTTACTAATTCTAGCAGAATTAAGAATAAAAATTGAACATTTATACACACCAATCTGGAGAAAAAGGTCTCTAATCTTTCAGAGTGTGAATTTAATTGAAACATTCCCATTTATTTCAGTCTAAAGACAGCAGGCTTGCTGGTTGATGTTACCATTCTTTGAAAGCTTCTTTATTCTTCCTAATAGCTCAGCACCTATAGTCTTCATCTTCTTAGAGCATCCCCAACAATAAGTAATGCTTGCCTGTAAATTGGAATGTACCAGAGTCCTATTGAAGGCCAGCCTCACTGACAGGATGTAAGAAAAAATGCATGTTTCATGCTCATACAGATTCTTGAGGAAATAGACTATATGCAATCAAATTACAATTATGGTTATATTCATTTATTTCTCAAGTGCCAAGGAATACAATTAATAAAGCAAAAGAAGAAGAAAGAAGAAGAAGAAGAAGAAGAAGAAGAAGAAGAAAAGAAGAAAGAAGAAGAAGAAGAAGAAGAAGAAGAAGCAGCAGCCAGCAGCAGCAGAAGCAGAAGAACAAGAAGAATGAGAAGAACAAGAAGAACAAGAACAAGAACAAGAAAGCAGAAGCAGACAGCAGAAGCAGAAGCAGAAGCAAAGCAGAAAGCAGAAGCAGAAGCAGAAGAAGAAGAAGAAGAAGAAAGAAGAAGAGAAAGAAGAAAGAAGAAGAAGAAGAAGAGGAAGAGGAGGAGGAGGAGGAGGAGGAGGAGGAGGAGGAGGAGAGAGGAGGAGGAAGGAGGAGGAGGAGGAGAGGAGGAGGAGGAACAAGACACAGTGGGAGTCCAGTCAAGATGGTAGGTAGGTAATCACTCTGCTTGCCTCATTCCATGACCTCATTAAAATTACAGCTAAATTATAGAACAATCATAAGAGACCATCTGAAGACTAGCTGAACATAACTCCTATAACTAAGGATATGAAAAATAGGGCACATTGAGATTGGTAGGAGTGACTGAGATGTGAAACGGGCTCGCCCCATACCCATGTGTGGTGGTGGAGCATCAGAAGGGATATTTGGGCTGCAAAAGTATCCCCAAAGAAGTGAGGGGATCCCAGCCCCATCCTGGACTCCCCAGCCCAGGGTTCCAGTGTCTGGAAGAAGAACCCCACAAAATCTCGCTGAAATAATAAGTGGGGATTTCGACTGTGCAGGTGAAATAGAAAGCAGTTGGGAAACCTGGATGTCCCCTTAAAAGGCCTACAGACAGACTCACTTGCTTGCAGACCATAGCCCTGGGCTTTGGTGGAGGGGCAGCAGCTCGGGAGATGCTAGAGACATGTAGGGAAATACTGAATTGTGTGGCTTCAGGGCAAGGGCTTGAGGGACAGCTGCCACTATCCTTGTGTTGAGCCCTCCTCCTGTGCAGCCTACAAGTGGGTGCCTTATTATCTGTGATGAGCCCTCCCCTGACATGGCCAAATCTGAATCTGCATTGGACTGGTGAGATCAGGTCACTCTGTCTGGTGACTCATTGGTACCCTGACCTACCCAACTCATGACTTGCTGGAGGCATATTCAGGTTAGGCAACCAGCCCCACCTTGCACTCTCAGCAGGTGGCTCCTTTAACAACAATTAACAAGACTCTGGTGGCTAGCAACCAGCCTTGGCCAAGCTGCAGTATTTCTTTAAAAATCTAGGTGGTCAGCAGTCTTGAGGAGGGTGGTGGCTAGCCTCAGTGTGCTCACAGACTTTTGCGAGTGTCCACAAGCTCAGAACTACCATGTAATTTGAATCTGCCTTAACCTGGGGAATATGACTTGCCCCAACCTGCTGACCTCCTGCGACCCCCTTTCACCCAACTCATATGCCACCTAAAGCTCACTCAGCTGCTGAACCATATAGGTAGCCAGCAGTCAGCATCAAGATTTGGGGTACCCTGAAACTTCAGCTAAGCTGTCCCAGGCCCGGTAGTGGTTGCAGCCAGGCTCAGTTCCCAGCGTGTCCTCTCCCACATGTCCACAGGTCCAAGCACAGACAGAGGCTATCTGTGGATAGCTTTGTAGTTCCTATTAGTGGCCCTGGGAAGGTCACAAGCAGTGTCAGACGTTGGCCTGCACAAGAGCTGCTCCCAAAAAGCCCCAGAAAAAAATATGTCCAGAGGCTGTCCTTTGACCACAACAGAGCACCACCTGATTAGAATCACAAAACACACCCAAAGGCTGGTCTCAACAGGCACAGGAGCCTACTGAGGGGAGTCCATGAGGTCAGCTACCACAAAGCAGCTCATACTCTGTGGGGAGGGCTAATTTTCATTTCCAGTCAGATTGAGTCAAACCCACTTACTAATGTGCCAAAAGCAATCAAGCCTTAGCTACAGGAGGAGAGCACACACAACCCACACAAGGGACACAACTGGAGTATCCAGCACAGGTGATCAGAGAAGCTGTGCAACTGGGCCTACAGGGCTTCTACTGCATAAGGACACACAGTCAAGGCCGGGAGATGTAGCAAATGTACATCTAATATATAAAAAACAATCGTAAAGAGGTACCCTAATAAGGAAACAAAGAAACATATCACAAATGAAAGAATAGGAGAAAACTCCAGAAAAAGAACTAAATGAAATGGAGACAAGCAAGCTACAAGATACAGAGCTAATAATATGGGTTATAAGGATGCTCAATGAACATAGGGGAATAATAGATAATCTCAGTGAGAATTTCAACAGAGATAGTAAGCCTAAAAAGAACATAGAAACCATAAAAAGTCAAAAATAAAGAATAGAATAACTGAAATGAAAAAAATATATGAGAAGGAACAAACAGTAGATTAAATGAAGCAGAGATTTAATCAGTGATTTAGAAGACAAGGTAGCAGAAAACACCCAATCAAAACAGTAGAAAGATTTTTTTTTTTTTTAATGAGGACAGTTTAAGAGACCACTGGGACAGCATCAGGTGTAACAGCATTCACATCATAGAGGTATCAGAAGAAGAAGAGAGAGAGAGCAAGGGCTGAAAAACCTATTTCAAGAAATAATAACTAAAAACATCTCTAACGTGCCAAGAAAAATAGACATACAAGTCCAGGAAGTGCAGAGAGTTCCAAATATGATGAGCCCAAAGGACCACACCAACTCACATCATGATTTAAAATGACGAAAGTTAAAGACCAAAAGAGAATCTTAAAAGAACAACAAGAGAAAGCCATCTAGAAACCTACAAAGGAGGTCCTATTAGACTGTGGGCTGATTTTCCAACAGAAACTTTACGAGCCAGAAGGGATTGGCACAAAATATTTTAAAATGATGAAAAACAAGGATGTACAATCAAGACTACTATACCTAGTGAGACATCAAGTAATTGAAGATGAGAAAAGAGCTTGCCAGACAGGAAAAATGTAAAGGAATTCATCACCACCAAGCCAGTCTTACACACACACACACACACACACACACACACACACACAACACACAAATGTTAAAGGAACTTGTTTAAGAAGAAGGCTGAAGAGATGGGAAACATAGCATAGATGATAGAGGCTTTGTTTGTCCTCTTACAACCAAATCAAAGTTGTGACACAAACATGAAGCAAACAGCAAGGGAAGTCACCTGAGATCTAGATGAATAGCAGCAGCACTACAAGTAGGGAGAGAAATAATTAATCAACCAGGAACTGAAAAAACAGGAGGGGCGAGTAAGCAAGGCTGCCCAGTCCCGAGCACCTGAGTAGGACAAAAGGCTATGGAAGCGGCCACTGGCAACTGCAGACACCTCTTAAAGGGGCTGAGTCTACAAGCAGACTTTTGTGGTGATGGACCTGCTCACTCTGAGCACCAGCACTAAGTTGGCTGCACGAGGGAGCACCAGGGACTTACAGGGGAACACTGAGTTATTGGAGTGATAGCTGGAGGTGAGGATCTCTGCTGGGCAGAAGTGCCACCAGTATCCATTTATCCTCTGTTGAGCCCTCACCGCTACCAGTGTGGGGAAGTGACGCTGCCATAGATGGGACATCTACAAACTGGATAACAGAGGTCACACAACCCAGAGGATTCCCTGAAACTCGGCTTGCCTAACTTGCATCCCCAGTCAAGTCACATCCAGGTGGGTCCTCTGAGAGTCTGGTGCTCCTTGCTGAGCAGTGCCAAGACTCACACTGGTGGTAGCTGATCTCAGTTTCTGAGGCAACTAAAAGCACAGCATCCGTGGACTGCTTGCTGAATCTTGACAGGTGGCCCCAGAGGGGCACAGGCTAGGGCTAAACTTGGTCTGTAGCTAAACCCCTCTCAGGACTGTTGCCAATGGATACCTACTATACAAAGCCTCATTAATAGGACCTGGAGACTTAGGAACTTTGCTTTGTATACAGACAAAGACACAGAAAGTCAGCCAAAATGAGAAGACAAAAAAAATGGAAACCATATGAGAGAACAGAACAGAAATCCAGAATAGTGGAGTCAAGCAGTCTTACAGATGCAGAGTTCAAAACACTGGTTATAAAGATGCTCAATGACTTATGGGAAGTGTAGATGAATTCAGTGAGAACTTTAGCAAAGAGATAGAAAACATAAAATAATAGAAATGGAAATTAATAAGATGAACCAGTCAGAAATGATGAACACATTTCCTGAAATAAAGAGTATATTAGATAAGAATAAATAGAGTGTATAAAGAGGATCAAATCACCAATATAGGGGATAGGGAAGCCAGGGACACTCAATCAGAATGGCAAGAGAAAAGAAGCCAAGACTATAGTAATAATTTAAGAAGACAGTGGTACACAATTAAATGTAAAAATATTCATGTCATAAGGGTAACTGAAGGAAAACAAGACATCGAAGAGCTATTTGAAGAAAAAAAAATGATGGAAAACTTCCCTAATTTGGTGAAGAAAATAGACATACAACACAAGGAAACTCAGAGAGTCCCAGGAAAGAGGAACCCAAAGAGGCTCACAACAAGACACATTATAATTAAACTGCCAAAGTTTAAATACAAAGAGAGAATCTAAAAACTGCAAGAGAAAAGCAGCTAGTTACCTAAGGGAGTGCCCATAAGACTGGCAGTTGATTTGTTAAAAGAAACTTTGCAAGTCAGAGGGATTGGCACAAAATCTTTTAACATGATGAAAACTAAGGACTACAATCAAGAATACTTTATCCAGTAAAGCTATTATTTAGAGTCGAAGGATAGATAAAGAGCTTTCCAGACAAGCTGAAGAAATTTATCTACACTAAGCCAGTATTACAGGACATGTTGGAAGGACTTCTTTAAGAACAAACATGTATCAAAACATGAATAAAGAGTGATAATAACTACATTCCTATCAATGAGTACCTCAAATGGAAAAGAAAGGTCTCTAACCAAAAAATAGAGTGGCTGAATGGATAAGAAACCAAGAACCCTACATTGCTGCCTACAAGAAACTCACTTCAGATTAGTCACACACAGGCTAAAAGGAAGGTGATGGAAAAATGATATTGCTTTGATGGGTCTAGAGAGTTTTGAGATGAATGAAACAGGTTGGATACTGAAAGTCAGATAGTGCATGATTTCATTACATGTGGAGTCTAAAGAACAAAATAAACAATGACAACAAAAGTGGAAATAAACTCAAAGATACAGAGAATATTTTGAGGGCTACTAGATGGGTGGAGGGTTAGGGGGAATGGCAAAAAAACGGCAAAGGGATTAAGAAGTACAAATGGATAGTTATAAAAGACATGGAGATGTTGAGTATAGCATGGGGAAGATGTTTAATAATGTAATAAATATGTAAGAAGGAAGATGGGTACTAGATTTAGGGGGGTGATCACTTTGTGAGTAATGTGGATCTGTGATCACTATGCTGTACATCTGAAACTGATATGTTAACTATAATTGAAAAAAAACAACCCTTTGAATTGTACAATGTAAATATGAGCAACTGTCTATTATATTTTAATAAAGCTGGGGAAGAAAGAAAGGTTAAAAAACATAAATAGGAACTATAAAATGGAAATAACTATGTACTTATCAATAATCACTTAAATGCTCCAACCAAAAAATATAGTGTAGTTGAATGGATAAAGAAAACAAGACCCATACATATGCCATCTCTAAGAGACCACTTCAAAAGACACACACAAACTGAAAGGTAAGGAATAGAAAACAATATTTTATGCAAATGGAATAAAAAAAAAGATGGAGTAGCAATACTTTTAGCAGACAAAATATACTTTAAAAACAAAGCTATAAGAGACAAGGGCACTATAGAATGATAAAGGGATCAATCTAAGAGAATACAATACTAGTAAATATACACCTAACATATGAAGCATCTAAATATAAAAGCAAATATTTTCAAACATAATGAGAAGAGATTGAAAGTAATAGTAGAAGATTTTTAACACCCCATTGAACTAATGGACAGATCTTCCAGACAGAATATCAATAAGGAAACAGCAGCCTTAAAGGATACTCTAGAACAGATGGGTTTAATTGCTATTTTTAGAAGCATTTTACCCCAAAGCAGCAGGCTATACATTCTTTCAAGTGTACATGGAACATTTTCCAGAGACCACACATTAGGCCCACAAAAAAAACAAAAAAAAAAAAAAAAAAAAAAAACCTCAGTAAATTTAAGAAGAGTGAAATCATATCATGTATCTTCTCCAACCACATGGTATGAAAACTAGAAATCAGTACAAGAAAAAAAAAAACTGAAAAATACACAAACACACGAAAGCTAAATAACGCTACTAAACAATGAATGGGTTACCAATGAGATCAGAAAGAAATCTAATGATAATTTGAGGCAAATGAAAATAAAAGCACGATGACCCCAAATCTATGGGACACAGCAAAAACAGTTCTAAGAGGGAAATTCATAGCACTACAGGCCTATCTCAATAACAACAACAACAAAATTCTTAAATAAACAATCTAACTTATTGCCTAAAAAGACTGGAAAAAGAACAGCAAACAAAGCCCAAAGTAAGTAGAAGAAAAGAAAAGAATAAACAATTAGAGTGGAAATGAAAAAAAAAAATAGAGTCTAAGAAAATACAAAAAGTCAATGAAATCAAGAACTGGTTCTTTGAAAAGTTAAGTAAAATCAATAAACCTTTAAGCAGATTCATTGAAAAAAAAAGAGAGAGAGAAAGGACTGATATAAGTAAAATCAGAAATAAAAGAGAAGTAATAGCTAACTCCGCAGAAATATAAGGATTATAAGAAAATACTACAAGCAATTATATGTCAACAAATTGGACAATCTGGAAAAAATGGGTACATTCCTAGAAACAAAATCTTCCCAGACTGAGTCAAGAAGAAACAGAAAATCGGAAACAACCAATTACTACTAATGAAATTGAATCAATAATAATAATAATTAATAAATAATAAATAATAATAATAATAATTTAAAAACTCCCAATAGACAAAAGTCTCAGACCAGATGTCTTCATAGGAGGATTTTGCCAAATTAACACATTTTCTTCTCAAAGTATTCCAAAAAATTCAAGAGGAATAAAGTCTCCCAAGCTAATTTCACAAGGTCATTATTACCCTGATTTTTAAAAACAAAGATGTTACAAATTGTGTGTATATATATCCCTAAAGAACATAGATGCAAAAATCCTCAAAAAATTAGCAAACCAAATTTATCAATACTTTTAAAAGATCATATACCATAATCAAGTGGATTCGTTCCCAGGATGCAAGTCTGGTGCAATATCTACAAATCAATTAATGTGATACACTACATTAACACATTGAAAGATAAAAATCATATGACCCCTATCAATATATGCAAAAAGAGTGTTTGACAAAATCCAGCCTCTATTTCTGATAAAAATTCTCAGCAAAGTAAGAATAGAAGGAACGTGCCTCAACGTAATAAAGGCCATATAGGACAAACCTACATCTAACATCTCACTCAATGGGGAAAGGCTAAAAGCATTTTCCTTAAGATCAGGAACAAGGCAAGGATGCCCACTTTCACCATTCCTCTTCAACATTGTTTGTAAGTCTTAGCTACAACAATCAGATAAGAAAGAGAAATAAAAGTTATCTGAATTGGAAAGGAAGAAGTAAAACTCGTTATTTGCTGATGACATGATACTGTATAGAGAGAAACACTAAAGATCCCATCAAAAAACTGTTAGAATAGATCAATGAATTCAGTAAAGTTGCAGGTTATAAAATAAATATTCAGAAGTCAGTGGCATTTTTATACACCAACAATGAACTTTCAAAAAGAGATTAAGAAAACAATCCCATTTATAATTGCATCAAAACCTATAAAATACCTGGGAATCAAATTATCCAAGGAGATTACAGACCTGTTCTCAGAAAAATTATAAGTCATTGAAAAAAGAAATTGAAGAAGATACAAATAAATGGAAGCATATATCATGCTCATGGATAGGAGAATCAACATTGTGTTAAAATGGTCATACCACTCAAAAGCAATTTATAATTCAATTGCAATCCCTATCAAAATACCAATGGAAATTTTTCAGAGACCTACAACAAATAATCCTAAAATTTATATGAAAACCATAAAAGACCTTGAATAGCTGACAATCTTGAGAAAGAACAAAGTTGGAGATATCACATTACCTAATATCAAACTATACTACAAGGCTACAGTAATCAAAACAGCATGGTCCTGTCATAAAAACAGATACATTTACCAGTGGAACAGAATAGAGAGCCCAGAAATAAATTTATGCTTTATGTTCCTTAATATATAATAAAGGATGTAAGAATATACAATGGGGTAAAGGTAGTCTCTTCAAAATGGTGTTGGGAAAATTGAACAGATACATGCAAAAGAAAGAAAAGAAATAAAGAATAAAAAAAGAAAGAAAGAAAAAAGAAAAAAACAAAAAGAAAGAAGAAAGAAAGAAAGAAAGAAAGAAAAGAAAGAAAGAGAAGAAAGAAAGACAAAGAACAAAGAAAGAAAGAAAGAAACAAGAAAGAAAAAAAGAAACAAAGAAAAGAAAGAAAGAAGAAACTGGGACCACCTTCTTACACTATTATTACAGAATGGACTCAAAATGGATTAAACTTTAATGTAAGATCCCAAAACCATAAAACTTCTAGAAGAAAACATAGACAGTAACTCTGATATATACTAACAGTGATTTATTTTCAGATATATCTCCCTGATAAGGGAAACAAAAGAAAAAAAATGGGACTACATTAAACTAAAATGTTTTTGTACAGCAAAGGAAATCATCAACAAAAACAAAACAGAAACCTACCGAATGGGAGAAGATATTTGTCTTATGACACATCTGATAAGAGATTAATATCCAGAATTTATAAAGAACTCACACAACATAATAACAAAAAAAGAAAATAATGCAATTAAAAAATGAGCAGAAGACTTGAACAGGATACTTCTCCAAAGAGGAAATATAGATGGCTAATACATATGAAAATATGCTCAAGGTCACTAATCATCAGACAAATGCAAATTAAAAACCACAATGAGATATCACCTCATACCTGTCAGAATGACCATCATTCAATAAATCAAAAAAATACCATACAGTTTCACTTACATGCAGAATCTAAGGAACAAAAAAGAACAAACTTATCAAAAAAAAAGACTCACAAATATACTGGACAATTTGGTGATGGACAGAGAGTAGGAGACTTTTGGGGCTAGGAGAATGGGTTAAAGAAGTACAAATTACTAGTTGATAGATGATCATGAGGATGAGGAGCATGGCATAGGGAATGTAGTTAGCATTAATATTAGCTAGGTGGAAAACCAGAGGAGAGAAGGTGCAGTTAGGGGGATTATTTATAAACTATATAAATGTGCTAACCAATGTACTGTATATTTGAAACTACTTAAAATAAATAAATATTTTTTTTAAAAGAGAAGTAAAAATTGATCGTTAATAAATTGTCTTGGGATTGTGAAGTACAGTATAGGGAATATAGTCCATAATATGGTATAACTGTATAGTGTCAGGTGGGAACTAGACTAATCAGGGGAATCGCTTCATAAATTATAGAAATGTCTAACCACTATTGTGTACACCTGAAACATTTTAAATATTATTTAATGTCATCTCTAATTGAAAAATAAAAATTAACAAAATGATCCTATGCCAGTCTCATAGATGTTGCTACAGGAAATATAGTGTCTATGAATCATCAAGACAGATGTATGTCATTTTTACTCAATTGAGTACTTTGTAAAGTATTTTTTTATATTTTGAGCATATAAAAATTTTCCTCATTGAAATAATTTATTGCCTTTACCATCTTAATATAAAATATAATAAATGTTTGCTCTTCAAAGAGTATACTTTCTAAAAAACTCCCAGAAGCGCAAAGCAATATTGTTTATCCTCTCTGGGCTTTTCTTTTTTTCTTGTATTAAGTTTATTGGAGTAACATTGGTTAATACAATTATATAATATTCAGGTGTGCATTACAATTTGACATCAATATGTTCTATTGTTTGATTACCACCCAAGTCCAGTTTCCTTCAGCTACCACATATTTGATCCCTTTACCTCTTCACCCCCTCTACCTCCTATATTTGACCCCCTTTACCCCATCTACCTCTCCCCTCCTCCCACACCACTTATCCTTTGGTAACCACTAGTCCATTGTCCATGTCCCTGAGTCTCTATTTGTCCTGATTTTCCACTTTTTCAGTCTGGCTTATTTTGCTTAGCATACTTATCTCGAGGTCCATCCAGGTTGTCGCAAATGGCAGTATTTCATTTCTTATGCTGAGTAATAATCCATTGTACATATGGGCCACAGCTTCTTTAGCCAATCATCTATCATAGGACACTTTGGTTACTTCCATATCCTGACCACTGTGAATATTGCTGCTATGACCATCGGTGTGCAAATATCTTTTTGGATATGGGTTTTCAAGTCTTTGGGGTAAAGACCCAGTAGAGGGATTGCTGGCTCAAATGGTAGATCAATTCTGAGTTTTTTGAGGAACCTCTTACTGTTTTCCATAGTGGCTGTACCAATTTGCTGTGCCACCAGTAGTTTATGAGGATTTCTTTTTCTCTACATCCTCTCCAACATTTTTTATTACTTGTCCTCTTGATTATAGCTATTCTAACAGGCATGAGATGCTATCTCATTGTAGTTTTGATTTGCATTTTCCTGATAGCTAGTGATGTTGAGGATCTTTTCATATGTATGTCCTCTAGGGACATGCCATTTGTATGTCCTTTAAGGAGAAGTGTTTGTTCAGTTCCTTGCCCATTTTTGATTTGGTTGTTTGTTTTTTTTGTTGTTATTAAGTCATATGAGTTCTTTGTATGTTTTAGCTATTAGGCTCTTATCAGAGGTGTTGCTTAGAAATATATTTTCCCATTGAGATGGTTGTCTCTTTACCTTGTTGATGATTTCTTTTGCTGAGCAGAAGCTTTTTAGTTTGATGTAGTCCCATTCACTTATGTTTGCTTTTACTTTCCCTGCCTTTGAGGTCAAATTCATAAAACCTTTAAGTCCAAGGTCTTGAGTTTCATTTCTGTGTTTTCTTCTATGCATTTTTTTTGTTTCAGGTCTTATATTTGGGTCCATGTTCCATTTGGAGTTAATTTTGGTATGTGGTGATAGACAACAGTCTAGTTTCACTCTTTTGCAGGTGGCCTTCCAGTTTTCCTAGCACCATTTATGGAAGAGGCTTTCCTTTCTCCACTGTATGTTTTTGGTGTTTTTGTTGAAAATTATTTGCCCATATAAATATGGGTTTACTTCTGGACTCTTGATTCTGTTCCACTGGTCCATGTGTCTGTTTTGCTGCCAATACCATGCTGTTTTGATTAGTGTTGCTTTGTAGTATAATTTGAAGTCAAGCAGAGTGATGGCTCTAATCTCATTTTCCTTTTTTTCCTCAAGATAGCTTTGGCAATTTGGGGTCTTTTGTGTGTTTCCATTAAAATCAGATGATTTTTTTGTTCTATTTCTTTAAAGAAATACCGATAAGATTTTAATGGAGATTGCATTCAATCTGTATAATGCTTTAGGTAATATGGTTATTTTAATTATGTTGATACTTCCAATCCAAGAACATGGAATATCTTTCCATTTATTTGTATCTTTTTCGATTAATAGGGTTTTGTAGCATTCATTATATAGATTCTTCCACATGTTTCGATAAATTCATTCTTAGGTATTTTATTCTTTTTGTTGTAATTGCAAAATGATTTTGTTTTCACTTCTTTTCTTACACTTCATTATTAGACTATAGGAAAGCTATGGATTTTTGAATGTTGATTTTGTATCCAGAGGCTTTACTGTATTTGCTTATTGTTTTTAGTAGTGTTCTTGTGAAGTCTTTAGCATTTCTAAATAGAAAATCATGTCATCCAGAAATAGTGACAGTTTAACTTCTTTGTTTCCTATTTGGGTGACTTTTATATCTTTCTCTTGCCTGAGTGCACTTGCTAGGAGGTGCATTGTTTTATAGAATAACATCAGTGACAGTGGACAACCTTGCCTTTTTCCTGATCTTAGAGGGAAGGTTTTTAGTTTTCGCCATTAAGTATAATGTTGATGAGGGTTTTTCATATATAGCCTTTATTATGTTAACAAAATCCTTTTACACTGATTTTGTTAAGTGTTTTGATCATAAATGGATACTGTATCTTTTGGAAGGCTTTTTCTGCATCTATTGATATGATTATATGATTCTTAGTTTTTAATTGTTTATGTGGTGTATCACATTAATCAATTTGCGTATGTTGAACCATCCCTGTGCCCCTGGGTTGAAGCCCACTTGATTATGGTGTATAATCTGTTTAATATGTTGCTGTATTCGGTTCGCTAGTATCTTACTTAAGATTTTGCATCTGTGTTCATGAGAGATATTGGTCTGTAGTTTGTGTGTGTGTGTGTGTGTGTTTGTGTGTGTGTGTGTGTGTGTGTGTGTGTGTTATCTTTACCAAGTTTTAGTATCAGAGTAATATTGGCCTCATAAGATGAGTTGGGAAGTATGGTCTCCTCTTAGATTTTTTGGAAGAGTTTGAGGAGAATAGTATTAAATCTTCTTGGAGTGTTTGGTAGAATTCATTGGTGAAGCCATCTGGTCCTGGACTTTTACCATTTGGTAGGTTTTTGATGATAATGTTGATCAGTCTATTAAATCTCCCAGATCTTTTTTGATTCAGTCTAGGAAGATTGTATTTTTCTAAGTATTTATCCATTTCTTCTAGGTTTTTAAATTTGGTGTTATATACTTTTTCATAGTATCCTTCTATTATTCTTTATATTTCTGTGATGTCAGTCATAATTTCCCATCTTTCATCCCTGATTTTGTCTATTTGTGTCCTTTGTCTTTTTTCTTTAGTGAATCTATCTGGGATTTGCCAATTTTATTAACCTCCTCAAAGAACCAGCTCTTTGTTGTATTTCTTTTTTCTTTTTTTTTTTGTTCTCAATTTCATTTATTTCTACTCTAATTTAGATTATTTCTTTCCTTTTGCTGACTTTAGGCCTCATTTGTTCTTCCTTTTCTAGATTTCCCAAACACCTAGGTCACTCTGCAATAGTCAAAACCATAGGTGTTAGATCCATGAGTGCCAAGATTTTATTACAGTTGGTGCTTAGGGCTAGTAGAGGGTTTCATTTTCTTAAATAGTTTATGGCCACTCCCACTCCACATGCATACAGGTGCTATTTTCCTTTGTACAACTTTACTATGGGAAAATATTTCAAGAGGACTGACTTATTCTTGGATAACATTACTCTGTAACCTCTTACAGATAGATGTGAAGTTCATGTTTCCAAGAAAATTTACTCTCATCTACTTTCTTCTATATCTCTTTCTATTTCCTTTCTCTTTTTTTCTGCATTGTTTGTTTTTGTTCATACACAGTATTTGTATTTATCTTAACTCAGGCTAAAGTATTCATGTTGTCTTAACCCAAGATATAATCTGGTGAAATTCAGGGAACACACCTTAAAAATACACAATGCTTAAAAGGCATTCACATGGACTCATAATCTACACAGAACAAAACCTACAATACTGCATAGGCAAAGTGATCTCTGTTATATATGCTCAATGATCATTGCTTTTTTATTTCTTTACTAAATACTTTTTGTTTACTTCTCACCAAGATATTTCATACTAAGGAAGGACATGTTTGAAAAATATTTTATAGAAAGGGCTGCCTTATTATATATTTGTAGTATACTTAAATTTTTTAGGCTTTTGCAACACTGGACATTGGAACTAATTATCTGGTGCTATGCTGATTGTTGCCCAGCATGCCAGGCCTCTGTTTAAAGGAGCTGGTTAGATAATCTTATTGCAGGCATTCAAAACACTTACTACTTCTGGGTCTTATGTAATTGATGTATCTAATATAATTAATTAAATATATTTTAAAGAATTCTGTAGGGCCTGAATGAAACTAGAAATTTGTAGGTTGATCAAAGCAAATGAATTATTGTCATTGAAATAACTCAAAATGTGAGTGCTGACAATAGTAGGTTGGTAACATCATCCTTGCATGTGAGGATAATGCAGCACCAAATCCTCCCTTATGATTGTTGGGTGTGATTTATCCATCTTTTTTGAACAATCAGCTCTGTGACCTTGGAAAAATCACTTAACGTCCCTAAATGAGGGCCAAAAGAAAGTTGGGTAACCATATGAAAGCGCTTTTAAAAGTTTAATAAAAAATGCTTTCATTGCCTTATGAAAAAGGTGTTATTTTATTATGTAAATAATAAATGTAAAACATGTAAAATAATTGCTAGGAATTCTGAATCAGGAAAAGATTTGAAAAGCATGAGGAAAATAGCAAGGAAGCTGTAAAGCCAAGAAACTTAGTAAATAAAATCATAATTGTAGAAAACATAAAATTCTCCTTTAAAGTTTATTAGATTTCTGCTAAGCCACAAAAACTTTTAACTAAAGTAAAGAAATAATTCATGTGTTCACAGTGCTCACTATATGCTTGACACACTTCTAGTTTTAGATAAAACTAGAAGTTTTAGACAAAAGCTAGGTCTCAACTCTGGAGAAGGTTAATTAGTTTTCTGTTTTGCTTAGTATCTAGCACTGAGGAGATGACCTCCCAGAAGAGTGATTTCAAGGTTGAGGAAACTAACATAAAAAAATTTAAGCTTCTTTTCATTCCTGCTGATGTTTCATAATCCACAGTAGAATTTCAGTTTTTCTATTTTTAGACTTTAATCTCTGGCAAAATTCAAATCCTCTCAGGATTTAGCATGCATGTGTTTCTGATACTTCCTAGGAGAAGTCTCTATAGCAGGAAGAAAGCAAAAAGCCCTTCCTTGAGAGTATTTAATATAGAAGAAAGGAGTCAGTGATCAGAATGGGGAGATAGTTACTAAGAATTCCAAACTGAAGAGAAAAGTACACAAAGTACTGACTACTTTAAATGAGAATGGGGAAGGTAATATATGTGGGAATAAAAACTGAGGATCAAAGAAAATTTCTTACTTTATAAAGTTTCCTAAGGCCCCCGCCTTCATGCTATAAACAGAATAATCTCTTAATTATGGCTCCTCAGCTTACATATATTTCTCAGTTTTGTCCCATTCTAAAACTTTTCTGCTAAGGAAAGAAAAGCAATAGGGATGGCAGAAGGTGAACCAAAACTATTAATTAACCCGGAAGAAGAGTATATTAGTTTATAAAGGGCATAATTTTAAATACAGTGCTAATTTATTAAACACCTACTTATCAATTGCTTACATACAAATGGAAAAAAAATAAGAAGTAAACAAATGTTGAAGGAAATATATTGCATATAAATAAGATGGAGATGAGTGCTAGGAAGAAAAGTATAGAAGGAGGACTTGGGGATTGGGACTGCTGAGGCATAGTTGTTTCTTTGGAGTGACCAGAGAAGGTTCTAAAATAAATAGATATTAGAAAAGAGACTCAAACAAAATGAAGGAAGGTGCTGTGCAGATAGGTAAGTTGAGAGCTTGCCAGGCAGAAAGAACTGTTAAATGCAAAGGCCCTGAGGCAAGTGCATGCTTAGTGTGTTCAAGGAATGAAATGGAGTCCAGTGGTAAAGGATGAAAGTCAGAGAGAATGCATAAGTTTATGATGCTTTCTGAGAGAGTCTCTATAGTAGGAAAGTCAGAGGTTAGGGAGGCAATGTGGTCCTGATCACTGTTTCCTTGAGGACATTGGAAGGACTTTGGGTTTTGCTTTGAAAGTGATGAGAGATCATTGTAGGGTATTGAGTATCAATTTGGGTGCTTTTATGGGAATATACTATGGTAAAACAGTATGGAAATGTCTCAAAACACTAAGAATTGATATATCATATGATCCAGCAATCTCTCTACTGGATATTTACCCCAAAGACTTGAAAACTCATATAAAAGATATTTGCATACTGATTTCACAGTAGCATTATTCACAGTGGACAGGACATGGAAGCAACTGAAATGTCCTATGATAGATGATTGGCTAAAGAAGCTGTGGCACATATATACAATGGAACATTACTCAGTCATTAGAAGAGATGAAATACTGATATTTGCAACAACATGGATGGACCTCGAGATAATCAGGCTAAGCAAAAATAAACCAGGCTTAAAAAGTATGAAAATCACATGATGTCACTTATATGTGGGATATAAACCTAAAAGCAGCAAATGAACAGGACAACAGTTTAGGGGCTGGGGAAGGACAGGGTAGGTAGACGAGGTAAAGGTGGTGACAAAAAGAAATCTAACTATGGGAGGCGAACACACAGTGTAAAAAAAAAATAATATATATATATATTATATATATATATATATATATATATATATAGGCATATGTGTGTATGTATGTATGTATAAAAGGGGATGATAGAATTTATATATTGTGACAAGAGGTTTGCATATTGTCAGCAGACCATGGGGAATCACTGAAGGATCTTACGCAAGGAAGTAGAATCAGCTTTATATTCTAGAAATGTTAAGTCTTCATTGATAGGAGCATTTCCACTCAACTTTGTTATATAGTCACATTTTGTAACAGAGCAGTAGGTAGTAAAAAACTGTTTGGCTTCCACCTTTCAAATATGATAATAAGTAACCATTGTTGAGCACTTACTCTGTCAGAAAAGGGCAGAGGGTATTGCTCACATTAGTTCATTAGATCTTCATTAATGCCCAGTGAGGTAATTATGATTGTTATGATTCCCTTCTATAGATTGGATATCAATACTTTAAGAGATTCAGCAATTCACCCAAATTCACACATGACTAATGATAGGCTGTGCTCTGAACCATTATGGATACAGCTTTGACCTTCTTGAAAGCAGAACAAAATCACTAGGAACAGGTCTCTTCTAAAGACATTAAATCAAGTTCCCTTACAATAGGCTGACCTAAATTATAATTTATTGATTTAATTATGTGTGTTACAAAGAATAAAAGGAAATAATGTTCCAGATGTTGGGAATGAATTTATTCAGTGTTCAGAATAAATTTACATACAGATTTGTTGAGTAGCAAGAGATTCCTGGCATAAATTTTGACTGGCAAAGATGAGCATCTAAATCTACTTGACTATGTCCACTCAGGCAGCAGTTTTCTTGAATGATATTTCCCCAGTCCTTTACAAACTGTTCTATTGATTGATTATAGGTGTCAAATTTGGATGCAATCTAAAATATCCAGTTCTTGCTATTCGATTTAATGGAATTTTCCTGCCTATAGAAATTCAAGGGATAAAAGACTGGGGTTGGAAGACCAGAGGAGAAAGGGATGCTCAGAAGTTTGAATCCCCTTAGGAAAAAATTATTAGGGGCTGAGATATAATTCCTGATACACTGGGTTTGCTATTAACAATTTTCTCAAATACATTCTTTATTAGCAAAGAAAAAAAAAAAGAAAAAAGAGAAATCCAGACTCCCATTTTCAGAGAATTATTAAATTCTCTGGAGAATGTCCAGTAATGTAAAATCAAAGATCAAGTCTAAATGTTTTCTAAAAAGCAGATTAGTTGGATTCATTGTGTGATTTCATGCTGAAAGATAAATATTTTTAGTCCTCTGCTAAAAACTCTTCTAAAATAGTTTTCCTTTGCACACGCGTGTGCATGCACACACACACACACACACACACACAACCATTATCTAGAATGATTTGTTGAGAAGTTTGTTAAAGAGAAAGTTGAAAATATTTAGGGATTCCAGTCATGCTTTGAAAAGTGGAGTTAAAGGTTTAATTTGGCTTTTTTTTTTTTACAGTAAGATAAAGAAAAGAAAAAAAAAAACTAATTTCAAAAGGTTATTTAGACCTTAATAAGAGTATTTACAATACTATGTCTAAGACAATATGCATGCTTGATAACACAGATAAGTTTTGATAATCCATCAACTTAATATTTACTAGTATCTGTTGCTGTCTAATCTTTAATATATACAAAAATTAAATCACTTTTAAACTCATTCTACTGTCTTAAGTTATTCTTGCAGAAGTTACTTTAGTCCTTTCAAGGTTTTAGCTTGTTCAGCACATCTGTCCAAGGATCAAAGTCTACAGACCTCTGAAAACAGAAAGTTTTTACCTGGCTCAAAGCCCTGTGTTACTCAGACTTCAGCAGTAGTTTGCTATCATTTCTCATTGCTCTGAGGTTAGAACTGCTTTTGTGGAGGTAGCGGGCCAGGGTCTCTTATAATTGTTCTCTTCGCTGTTGTTATGTAGATTAAGTTCATACAGTTTCCACCCTGTATGTTTGGTCATGTCTCAAATCCACCAGCATGGTAAACAACCAACAGATCAGGTGGCCTGTTTAGGTCTGCCAGCATAAATTCACAGATTTCTATTATTTAAGGTGAGTGATCACCAGAATATTCCTGTGATCTTGCTTTTTATTTCCATTATCCTTACATTTTCGTACTAATTCAAAGACACAGAATCATGCAGCATGCCCAAATATGTGCCCTGGTATTGTCAGGAATGCTGAACACCATTTCTCACAAATCTGAATAGCTAAGGAAATATATTTGGTAGTCTGTTATCTTACCTTGCTTACTATTAGGATGAAAGGGAAGAAAGCATAAGAAGTTGAGATATGGTATACTCAGTAGGAGAAACAAATAAAAGTAAGCTCTAGACATACTTGAATGTATATAGGAGTCTGGAGACCTAATACAAAGTTAGATTCCATGAAAGATACTGATGGTGCCCTGCCCAGAATTCTATTTCTGGACTGGTATACCACCCTCAGTTACACAGCTAGTAACTGGATCACAGTTACACAGTTGGCAAATGGATCACAGCAGGCTGCCAAGAGCTACCTCATTCAGGAAGTTATTGACTATCTACCACCTCCAAGTGGCCCACATTCAATGACCAATGTATACAAAAGTCCAGCTGCTTTCTCCAAGTTGAGATTAATTCTGCAGTGGGCTTAACACTCTGGCACCTTCATGGATCAGGCCACGACTAGAATTGCTTGTGACCACATTCTTGCTGGGCCATTACCCTTCCCCACAGCCCTCATTCAGTTACAGGTGTCTGAAAGCACACTCTCAGTAAATTCTATGCATATCAATCTCTCTCAGGTCTGCTTCTAGGAAGGCTAACTTTAAAATTGGCTTATTATCAATTAGCTTTGTGGTAGCCAGTTGCTCAGTCTTTAACCTCAGTATCTTCCCTAAGAAAATAAGGGGATTAGTAATAGTTTTTGTTTTTTTTCCAACTCTAAAATTCTATTTTCAGGAAAGTCACACTATTAGATTTTTTTCTATCAGTAAATCCTTTCTGATCCAAATAATTTGTGGATTCTTTAATGCCTGGCATCTTTCATATTTTAAGCAGATTGATAATGACTAAATTGTCACTCAATTCCTATTTTCTTCTTTAGCTATTCTTTTCTGCCTTTGAGTGTACCCCCAGGAATTGGGAGTCCCACTGCTTAAGCATTGTGGCCATTAATGCATTATTGATGATTTCTAACTCCTGGAATTTACCAATAATATTGACCATGTTAATGGAGAAGAGAAATGTGTTCTCACCTTAGCTCTTTTTTAGCTCTGGAAAATAATTGAAGAAACAATTGACTTTATTTTTTTGTCCTGCACAATAATTAAATAAGGCACCAAAGGAATCTCTCATGATGAAAAGTAAGCCAGCAAATCATCTAAGTTAACATTCACATTGAGGCTTGTAAAATATTAGAAGAATATTCTTAGAATTAGGAGAAGAGATAACCTTCTGGATGTTTTCTTTCTAAGGCAAATTCTATGCTATCTAGTTAAAATCACAGTGCAAGATATAATACAATTTAGTTCAAATCCTTGTAAACCAGAACCCCCTCTAGTGAATATTGTGAACATATGTCAATAGACATTATCTCTGATTTTCAATAGCCTCAAAATAAATGTTTTGAGAGTGAAATTGTGACAGCTTCAAGCAAAATCTGACAACACAGACACCTTCAAAGTTAGTAGGGAATATGTAGAGATCTCTTTTTACAGGGTAATCATATATATGGCTTTTCGTTAGATAACAAGAGCAAGGCCCAGGTGTATGCATCTGTCCCTCCAGAGAGTACTTGTGGTCTGGAATAAAGATCAACAAGTAATGTCTGAGATGACTCAATTGAACAGAATAGGAATTTCTTCAAACACTCAAGACAATATACTAGACATAGATACTTATAAGATTAAAAAAACAACAACAACAACACATGGTCTATACACACACAAACACCCTTCTTTGGGGTATTAGAGTAAAAATACAAAAATCTGAAGCTTCATAGACATTTCAATTTTAAATGAATAGAAGAATATTTTATTGACTCCTTATACATCATAACATATTTATATATGTGCTTCTTATTAACTATTACTGTTACCATTGTTTATGGACTAAAAGCTCAATAAAATGTAAATGAAATACTATCTTATAGAGTGTGTTGTGTTTTCTCTATTTGCATCTTTCGCTTACATTCAGTACACTTTGAATCTCTGTGCCTGAGGATGTTGAACCCTGTAGAATAAGTTACCAGGGCGCCTTGCCTTCTGGGTTCTAGGTGAATTGGGCACATGGGAGGCATTGACAGAAGACAGGAGACTGGGAGAAGAGAGAGTTTGGGCATTACTACAGTTCCTGGTGAGCAACCCCTTTTGCCTGACTATGGCTCCTACTAGACTCTTGTAACATAATTTTCTCCCCTTATGTTTTTGCTGTCACTAACTACTCTGTTTCCACTCCTCTATAAACATTTCCTTACTTAAATTCTTTTAGCATTCCTACTTGAGTATGCCTTGTTTCTCGACAGGTCCATGACCAATGGATGAATTCTTCTACTCAGATTTCATCGATTTATTTTGGGAACTCTTAAGACTTTCTCAAATATCTACTTACAAAGACAGAGATTAAGGTGTAGAGTGTAGAAGGAAAGAAAACTGATTTTTATCACAACTATGTTTAAAAAAAGAATTATCCTGTTCCATCCACCATGCATACCTTCTTGCTTATAATTCTCCAGTCTTCTCACTGCTTTAATCTGTATCCAATATATTAAGCATTCTCCTGGCTCAAGTCTCCACACTTGATGTTTCCTCTAGATAGTTCTCTAAAATATCTGGTAGAAAAGTGTTTGGTTCACTTTGCTTCCTCATTTCTTCAGGAATATACCCCAAACTCACATTTTCATTAAAGCCTTCTTTGTTCATCTCAATTAAAACTATTACCTTTGACTCTCTATCCTCCACCCTCCTTATTTTAATCATTGGACTTATTTCCAACTGATTATTTACATATGTGTTTATAGTCTATATCTTCTCATTAGAATATTGTTTTCATGCTGGCATTTTCAACAACTAGCACAATTTCTGAAACATATTAGGAACTCATTTTTTTTTTGCATGAATGAATAAAGAGAAGAAAGTACATAATAAGATAATAAAAAAAAAATCAACACTTTTTTCCATGGGGACATCATAAAGACTAATTCATCTACAATGTACTTTGAAGTCTTTAAAGAGAGAATACAAAAATACCTTAACTTCAATTAAAATTTTACTAACACACATTATGAAAGCTACTTTAATTTGTAGATGAAATAAACTATAGTTAAGTTCTTCAAGCAATTTTTAAACTATTAGTTTATTACACATTTTTCTAGGTAACTATGAAGGACAATAAATAAAACCCCAACAGTTCTAGTTCAAGCCTAAAATGTACTGAGGGCTGTCACATAAAGTTCAGAGGGAAGGACATAACCTAGAATCCTGAATCAGACTTAACAAGTAAAATTTCCTTTTTTCTTAATTATGAGGAGGCAGCAGTAAATAATTGGAGAATTTGGGGAATTTGAAGAAGCTCAGGAGCAGAAACCACAACAAAATCATAATATGGTTAAAACTGCAACACACTGTAGCTTTTTCAGACAGATTTTAATCTACTTTATATTTAAACATTTCAGTGCAAGATATCACAGTTTTCCATATTTTTCATTTTAGAGCTTAAGATTTTTGCTCCTAAAATGTTTTCATTAACACTTGCCTACATTTCCTATGAAATATATATCAAATAAATATATATCAAATAAATATATATATGAAATGTATATATATATACTCTTCTCATTTTGTCCTATGTTTAGGAAGTGCATGCAAATTTCAGCCACTGTTCTAAGTAAAGTAATCCTTTCTAGTAGGATTATTTATTTACCTCTTTATCATTCTACCAAAATAGAACCTGCTGCACTTAGGTGCTCAAATAATCCTTTGCTGAATTGAGTTCAATTTCATACATTCACAGTTGTTTCTTTCACAATCTCTTTGTTTTTGCTTTTGGTTTTAATGTCTCACTGTTTAACACATGCATTTTGTCTCAATCTTCAAGCCCCCCAAAATGCCCTGCCTTTTTTTCAAATTTAGGAAACCTGATATTTGTTTAAAATCTGACAAGACTTGAGCATACTAACAGTTCTCAGAAGATATAAAACAGTGTTTCTCAAATCCAGTTGCATTTCTTGAATCACTTGGAAAGCTTTAAAAAAAATACTGATGCCCAGATCCCAAACCCAAAGAGACCTATTTAATTTGTCTTTAATAGTGCTTGGACATCAGCATTTGAAGTATACATTTCCCATACAATTCTTTTGTGCAACAAAGGACTGATACCACTGCTTTAAATGATCCAGGCTTATAATTTGTTTTTGCTTTAACTCGCAGCAAACTTTTTTAATCTGAAAGACCTCTGATAACAGAATAACCCAAATGGACAGACAGTATTACCAATGGCCAGATGCTTATCCAGATATCTTGAATCCCTGTGTGTTATGTTGCTGCAGTCTTGCATTATCATCCAATGAGAAGGATTAACTGGGAAAAAAATACTAACATATTTATCTCTACCAGAATGGAAGAAATTGCACAATTGCTGGAGTTTTTCTTTAACTTTGAAGAACAGGTCTCACAGTATTTTTTAAAAATTTGGTTTATTTAAATTAGTTTCAAGTATATGTTAGTACCAATAATGCTTAAGTTTTAAACCAGCTTCTAGCAGAGATGGAAACATCAGATAAACTGCTTATCTGACACAACCATAATAATTTAACAAACAGTGACTTTCCCCACTCTATTATTTATTCATTTGCACTGTTGGGTATGATAAGCAAACAAAAATAGACACACTTTTAGTATTTAAATATTACAATGTCTCCCTGTCTTTCATGTATTTTGTTTCCATCATCTCTCTTACTTTCTTTTCTCCATCCCATCTCTTTTTAGATCCTTCTTTCTTTATCATAGGGAGCTTTTATATTATTTTTTGTGAGCAAATGACACTGGTAAATTTCTCTATATGATACTTGTAGTGGCACATTGCCTTATTAAAATGATAACAAAAACACTAATTTTCTGAGACCTCTTTAATGCTTTTGAATCCTCTGTATGAGGGAGAATCACAATGATATGTAACCACAATGGCATTAGTCTTTGAGTTAGGAATCCTTTCAGTTATGGACACCTACAAGCTTCTCTAAAGTTTGGGCTTTTAATTGATGTAGCGGATTTCATAAGTTTTGTTTCTTTGTTTTTTTCTATTGAGAAATATAGCAAAAACATCTATAGGAACTGAGTAGATGTAAAAATATATCATTCTACTTATATCTACGTGGATGGAAAATTTATTCTAGCTCTTTGAAAATTTAAGTGTGCATTTCTAATGTTATTTAACCAGTATATTACACTTTATGAAATGGTTCTGTCTTATGATGGAACCCAGGAGACAAGAGAAAAACTGCTGAGGACAGAATTTCATACCTGACAGTCTCATCTTTACCTGTCATCAAATTCCCTGTTCTAACCGATCAACTGTAAATCCAGACATTAACATCATCAAGGAATAAAAACCACAAAGTGGTTCTGTAAAAAAAAAAAAAAAAAAAAAAAAAAAAAAAAAAAGAAGAAGAAGAAAAGAAAAAGAGCAGAAAGGCAAAATAAATATAAATGTAAACTATTCAGAGCAAGGATTAAATCTGGCTGCATTTCCTAAATTCTCATGTCAAGTATTTTAATATAAATAAATAGAGGATCTAGTGTTCGATTTAGAAATACCTTGAAGATCTGACACAGAGAGAGGGAATAATCAAGGGATCCTCTGTTTTGGTTACATCAACATCATAATCATCATCAAGTATTAATTAATTGATGTTTGGGTGCTGTGGTAATCACTGGTGTTGTGAATGCCAATGAAGAGGTATTAGACATATTAGAATAACAATGTGAATAGGAGGCAGAAATTTTATTTTCCAACAGGAAGAAACAAATATTCAAATAAGTATAAAGGACACTGCTATAAATTGCAAAAATTCTATGTAGTGTCACTGGATTTATAGCTGAAGCCAGGACACACTTGAATCAGAATTAAATCTAGACCTAAATGGAACTAACTTTGCTTTTTGTACTCAAAGCACTTCTAGGCTCACATTTTACAATAAGGAAGATATAACACACATTTTTTGAGTATGTGAAGTCATAGAAAAGTATTTTAATTTTCACATGCTTGTGCTTTAGAGAAAGAAAGGACTCATGCTTTTTCTGAAACACAATAGAAAATCAAGGATGAACATATGAGTATTTGGATCTTTTTTTTTTTCATTTGAACAAAGTAAATGTCTTTGCAAGTAGAAATGAATACCTTTAAACATAGAAAAACAATCCTAGAGATGATAACTATTATTTATTGAGTGTTTACTATGTGAAAGGTGTTGTTCTAAGGATTAACTAATTTAGAATCCTCATCACAATCTGATGTGGTAGATAATTACTACTATTATCATCATTGTACTAGACCTGAGAAGTTAAATAACTAGACCAAGATCACAGAGCTAGTCATTGCTAGAGCTGACATTTGAACCTGAGATTTCTGCGTCCAGATTCTGTGCACAAAACCATAATATTAGAGTGCCTAGATACATTTGGTGATTTAAAAATTTTTCTTGCCTCTGACTAGGATTCTATCACAACTTTATAAAATTAGTTTTTATTATATGCATTTCAGATTATTAAAGTTCAATCACTACAGTGAAAACCCAAGCTTATGTCCAAAAACAATAAGATCATCAACTTTCAGAGGGGACATTTGCATATGATCTTAAAAGTTTTTGGAGAGGGGGGAGTAGTGTAGGTAACAGAAGAGATAAGGACACACAGTCTACCTTAATTTTCCTGGGCTCTAGTACCAGGTTAGATCATAGTGGGAGTGTCAACTGATGACAAGCTTCACAAATCAATGCTAAAATTTCCTGGGAAAAGAAGATTGATGTATATCTATGAGAAAAGGCTTTATTGTTATTTTATCTGAGACAGCAGGGCCCTCAGGCTATATAGGGGATAGGTGCAATTCAAGGGTAAACATGGAACTAAATAAATGGGGCCAGTGTTATGCTTATGATATGTTTATTCATTATATCAGGATAACATTTACTTCAGGCTACAATCTGATCCGAAAGATGTGAGAAGGGTTCTCATGCTAAGAACTATCATGGAATAGACCATTGTACCACATATACAAGGATGCTAAAGAGAAGATTCTTGGTTTACATTTCTCCAGCATAACTAGTCCGTGCTTTCAAAATGATTGACAGGAAATATATGTAATTTGTCCATATTAACATAATCTAAAACCCTCTAGAGGGGGAGTGATACAGTTCCCTTCTCTCTTAGTTTCAGAAGTCAAAAGTTAATTGTTCTCTCTAGTGTTCAACCAATAACCCTTTTTAGTGCTCCTTTTTTATCCTAGGTGAATTTTAGGTATCTTATGTACACTATTTTAAAAATCAAAATACTGATCCTGTTTTATTATAAAATAAAAATAAATGAAATAAATGTAAATTAAATAATATGCATTTTAATATAAAAATAGTCATGAATGCGCACAAAAATGAAATGGTGAAGTGCTTGCATCTTTACATAGAATTCTAGAAATCAGACTGTTCCAAATAAAGGTTGATGTAGGCACATTGAATTAGTTGTACTGGTGACTCAAATCTCACAAGTGACATTGCTGTCTGGGACATGATTTTACAAAATTATAAACAACTCTTGGTTAAAGTCAAGATAAAACAAAATAAAATCTTTCCACAATTTACTTAGCACTGGCATCCTGGAAAAATTACCTTAGGGAAAACTATACAAAAATACACTGTGCTTATTGTAAAATATAGTTAGATTCTAGACTCAGATTATAAACAGATTTTTTTTTCATCTATATAAGTAACCAGAAGGACATTAGAAAATCATGTGGGCAATGGAACAGTTCTCAGTCGATAGACAGCTCTGCACACTGTGGAACATGCAGCATATTTGGCTCTCTCTCATAAAAAATGAGTAGTGACTATCCTCATTGTGACAAACCATGCTTTCCAAAATTCCCCTATTGAGTGGTAGTACATTAAGAACCACTATTCTGGATCACACTTACTTCAATATAATTTTTTCTTTCTTTTTTCTTTAGGGTAAATAACAGAGTTATTCATCTGCGCTCACGTACCAATCACTGCAAACTGTACATGCCGTTCAGGTTATTGTTAAGCTCCTCTTTAACCTTATGAAATACCAGGGAAGACATTAGAAATCTCTCTGTAAAACTGAAGTCACTTTAAGAATGATTCAGCCACAACAACAGTGGAAATCAGTTCATAAAAAGAAAATGTTATATAGACCATGTAAATTCCAGAAGGGAAAACAAACAAATGAACAAACCAGAGACCATCACAGTCACTTGAAAGTCAAAGAAATCTAAACTAGGGATTTTATCCTAAACACAAGTACAAATGTAAAACAGTTTTTCAGAGGATCAGTGGCTCTTACACAAGATTATATAGTCAAGTCCAATTAGCATGAGTCCAAGCACAAAAGTCAATGTTACATATGTCCTGTCAGAATCACCCACACATAAATCTCTTCAGTGCCAGACATATTTATAAATACACCAAACACCAATCTTATCTGACTCACAGGTAAGATGCCACATTTTTTATGACATCGTAATTTTAGACAAGAATAAATTCCTGAAAGAAAAGAGGATAAGAAAATAAAGTATATGCTACTGAATACATTGAGATTTTTTTTTCTGTGTCATCTGAAAAGAACACAAACTTACAACTCTTTGTTTTGTAAAAGTAGTTTTAAAACTTACTTTATCCACAAAACCAATAGAAAGAATATACATGGGTTATCAGAAACCCATATGCTTTGATTAACTTAATTGATAGAATATCAGGACAATGCCCAAATGGATAAACACTTGGTTAGAGATAAACAGCACAGATTTTCATGCTTTTTACTTCTTAGCAAGCATTGTTATTATTAAGAAATCTCAAAACATAGTTAAGATTTTTAAAGGGTTTAAGCCTCCTCACTATGTCATATAGAGATGTAGAGTGGCCCTGTTTATTAGATTTACTAAATATAATATGTTCTCAAATCTAAGAAACTTTTGTGGTTTTTGAATTCCTCACATTAGCAAGAATTCAAAAAGTAAATCTCTTTCACATATTGTGATTATGCTTAACACTACCGAACTGTTAAAAATGTGAGTAATTAAGATATTTTTTTTTAAAGTATGTTTCTCTCACCATATATTTGACTCCCTTTACCCTTTTCTACCTACCCTCTCTCCTTCTGGTAACCACTAAATTGTTGAAATTTAACTTCTGGCTGTGAACACGCAATGCAATACATACGACATATTGCTGAATTGTACTCTTGAAACTTATATAAGTTTATTAACCAATGTCACCCCAATAGACATAATAAAAAAAAAGAAAAAAGAAATATATTTTAAAAAGTATATTTCACCAGTACATTATAACCAATGTGACTCAATATCCATTGGAAAGGATATTGTCTCAGTTAGTTCAAGGATGTGAACTTTTTGTTCATAGTTATATACACAAAGTCTATAATGTGCCTCTTATAGCAGGAATTGGTAATATTTGTTGAATAAACATTGGATTTATTATTTAATATCAGTTGTTTCCAAGAGCCCCAGTGTCCTTATGTGCATACTACAGTTAATAATAAAGTATACTACTTATTGTTGCAATCAGGTCAGATATTGTAGTATATTGTCCGACCTGCGGGACCTAGTTATTTGTGGGGACGAGGAGGATCCGACCTGAAAGAAAATGGGGGCGAGAGAAGAGCGAAGGCAAGACAATACTCTGATCAAGCCTTCAAATTTTATTGTGAGACGGGGTATATATACACTGGTGTTCAGGGGCGGAGTGGGCTATAGGATACTTGTAGGCAGGGGATTGGCCGCGTAGCAGGGGTGGCAATGAGTTACATTCTGATTGGTATATGATAATGGGGAAGGAGGGGGAGAAAGAGTATCTTTTGGCGCGCGCGGGCTTCATTGTTGGCGCGCGCGGGCTTGCAGCTAATCTCCAGGAAGTGAAGCAGGAACCTCATGAACCGTGGCCATCTTTTTGTCTTTGTGTGGCTCCCGACATCTCCTCCCTTTCTATTTATTTTAGAAAGGTGGGCCTTAATCGAGTGAGGGAATAGAGGCCTGGCTCCTCCAGCAGGGTAACATCCTGCAAATGCTCTCGGTATCTTTTGGGGAGGAGAGGCAGAGCTGAAAGCCAAATTGATCTTAATATATCAAGGCTTTATGTACATATGGATACCAACCTCTATGCAAGCCAGGCGTATTCTCAGGGAGGACCAGAGAGGTTCTAGGAAGAACCCTCCCTTGCGGTACTTTGTCTCGCACTCATCTCGATGCCCATACCCTCATATACTTAGGGGTATGCCTGGTTCTGGCGGACCAGCATATGAGCCATATTAAGTACGGCGCCAAAATCGATGGTACCATGGTCGAGGCGCCTGTAAAGTTGAGAACTGGAGACCTGGAGCATTGGTTGGCTCGATGCAAGACTCTTCATCACAGGCTGTAAGTCTGTGATAATGAACAGCAACCGCTGGCTTGACGAGCTGGTCAACCTGCTCTCGAATAAAAACTGTCAGTTTTCTTAAGGCCCAGGGGCCAAGAGACACTAAAAGGAAGAATCCTGCCAAGGGTCCAAGGATGGCGGGGATCAGAGTAGTTAGCCAAGGGGTGGCAGAGGTCCAGTTTTTGTACCAGGCCTCATCTTTTTCTCTTTGTTTTTGCCTGGCCTCTAGGTTTTTCTTAACTTTATCGATGCTATCTTGTACTAATCCTGTTTTGTCTTTATAAAAGCAACATTCTTCTTTAAGAGCAGCGCAGAGGCCTCCTTCTTTCAAGAAGAGGAGGTCTAACCCTCGGCGATTTTGGAGCACTACCTCTGAGAGAGAGACAACAGATTCCTTCAGGCTGTCTAAACCCTCTTGCAGATTTTGTATGTCTTTATCAATAGCCTGACTAAGAGCATAATATTGTTGTTTAGAAGTAATTATGGAGGCAATGCCTGTTCCGGCCCCAGCTGCTCCCAATCCTAATAATACAGATAAGGTAATGGCGGTTACCGGCTCACGCTTAGTACGAGCAGAGCCCGAGTAATATGGAAGGAGGTCTTCGGTGGGATGTATGGAAATTTTGGGCATGAGCATGACTAAAACACAATATTCATTGTTAGATATTAGTAAGCGCGGGTTAACGGAGGGCGTTATGCCAAAGGAGCAAGCAAAATAAGTACCGTTGGGCGCGACAAGAAATTCATAGGACAGCGGGGGTGAGAAGGAGCTGTTACAAATGGGTACTAGCTGAGGGGGTAGACGCAAGAGGGGGCTATGTATACAGAGGCCTATTCCCGAAAGCTGAGCCAACGTGAGACCCGGAGAGGTCTCTGAAAAACGGAAGGGATCTGACCAGCGAGTCTTGCTGGAGTCATTGGTAAGTATGAGGTCTGCTGAGGTATTGACTAAAACTGCTATCCCTTCGTAAAACGGGGGAACGGGGGAGAAACATAACCAGCACTCGCTATATCCAGTGGAGTTAAGGGATTCTGCAGTCACATTAGCCAGGCCTTTAAGGATTTCGCCTGTAGAGGGTAAAACCGGGGGGAGCAAAGCCTGGAAAACAGTACTAGCAGACAGGGGGGAAGGGTTAGAAGGTTTTGGGTCTTTTGTCTTAGGGGCAATAGGGCCAAGGATAACGTGCTTGTTGGCGTTTGGAATGGATCGAAGTAATTTGATTTAAAAGTGAGCCCAGGGTCAGTTCCTGAAATATAAAGCCTTAGCCCCCATTCATGTCCCCTGAGCCATCCATCAATAGGGGCCCTTTTTCCCTTGTCAGTAAAGGCAATGGAGAGCGGTGTACATCGTCCCCTGTGGATTGGGTATTTTGACATTCGGGAGTGGGTACGGTTGAGTTACGCTTGGGATTCCAAGTCCTATTACAGTTATATAATCCCAAGTGGAGCTAGGCTTCCAACTAGCGTCTCCCGTGGTCTCACACCCCCAGGAGCCACAGAAATAGGAGTCTCTGTATCCACATTTATAGTTAAGGGTTCGATCTCTATGAGCTCCAGGGCAAACATAAAACTCTGCTTCTCTGAGATAGGTTCTTTTACGGCGGTATTACACCCAGGGGAAGGGCTAGAGTAGTGGGAGTATTGTCAAGGGGGGGGCTTGGGAAGGGGGAGTAAATGTCTGGGAGTCCCCAGGCCGCGGAAGCTCCGGCAGCCAGATCACAGAGATCAGGGGAAGAACGGGCCATGGGGGGGTACTTGCTAAGTGGAGAAATGAAGACGTCTCCTGCTTCATTGGTGACTGTCCAGGTGAAATTGAGAATTTGATGGGTCCAAACGGGGCGAAGGGCCATGACGAGGATCAGTAGCGTGCATGTCTTCATTTTTGCCTCCTGAAAATAAACAAAAAGGGAAGGCTTCTCAGGGGTTAATATGCCCTGGATTGGAATTATTATTGTTTTTGCTTTTATTTGTGTCTAGGGGTTTAATGAGTCTATCTGGGAGCCATCGGGCATTTTGTACCTTAGCATCATATATACAAGCATGTCCTTTCCCCCATATGAGTACAGGGTCAGGCCCGTGCCATGTGTTGGTCATCGGATCTTTCCACATAGCCTGTGCATAGTTATCTGCCGTGGAGGGATGCCAAAGGCGATCAGCAGCGGTTTTACCCGCGGAGTCATGGGTAAGAAAATTGAGAACAAATAGTGCATGATTTAGGAGTGTCTTTGCATTACCTGTTTTCGGGTAGAGTGCTTCTCCCCCCGACTGAAGTTTGAATAACATGTTTTTAAGAGTTAAGTGGGCTCTTTCAACAATACCTTGGCCTTGGGGATTATAAGGAATTCCGTTATGTGCTTAATACCTAACTGTGCACAGAACTGTTTAAAGCTAGAGCTGGCGTATCCAGGGCCATTGTCAGTTTTTAAAACTTTAGGTTGTGGCAGATATGCCAGGCATGAGAGAACATGGGTAATAACGTTTTTAGTTGCCTCTCCCGTTTGCAAGGATGCACATAGAAAACCACTGCAGGTGTCAATAGACACATGAATATATTTTAATTTACCAAAGGGAGGGTAATGAGTGACATCCATTTGCCATATCTCTCCTGGGACTAACCCCCGGGGGTTGATTCCGGTATGAGGCTCTGGGAGGAGAGTTAGGCATCCTTGACATTGCCGAACTATTTGGCGGGCCTGTTCTCGGGTGATTGAAAATTTGAGTCTAAGAGTGTGAGCATTGAGATGATGTAGTTCATGAGCCCGTTGGGCTGCAACCAAGGGTGAGTCTGACGTGACAGAGGCTACTAATTGAGTTGCCAGATCAACCCTGTCATTGCCTTGGCAAGCGGCCCCGGAAGGCCAGAGTGAGCGCGTATGTGCCCGATGAAAAAAGGGGCACCGCGGTTTAGAATTAGTTTTTGTAATTTTGCGAATAGGGGGGAAGCATTTGTAGAGGGACGTATGTAAGGCACTGTCTCTAATAGGGGAACAGAGGTGGCTACATAGGCACTATCAGTGTAAAGGTTAAAGGGGGCATCTATTAAAAGCTCAAAAACCTTGATTATTGCAGTTAATTCAACAAGCTGTGCAGAGGAGAGGTCTGTCTGTATTCGAGTAATCTGCCCATTAATGCTGAAGCGGCTATACCGGAGGAGGACCCATCAGAGAACACCATTACGGCCCCAGCAATTGGTGTGGTTTTAGTCCTTTTGGGAAAGACAACCGGGGTCTTTTGAAGGAACTGGACTAATCTGTCCGCAGGGTAATGATTGTCTATTGTCCCCTGGAAGGAGGTGCAGCTGATTGCCCAATCATCATCATGTTGAATAAGCCATTGTAACTGAGACGTGTTGTATGGGAGGGTTATAACTTCAGGGTCTCTCCCGAACAACTTGAGGGCTGCCTCTCGGCCTAAACGTAAGAGGGCAGCAACTAATTGAGGATAGGTAGCTAAGACTCTAGGGGGGAGGCTGGCAAATGAACCCAAAATAGTGGATGGTTTTGCCAAAGGACTTAGAGGGAGAAGGAGTAAAATGAGCAGCCACAAACTTAAATGTGGAGAGAAGCTAGCTAATGGTCTGTTCAGAAATAGCCCGCTCTACAGAATGGTTAACGCTCTTGTGCTTCGCGTGGTAAAAAGCGAGCGGGGGCAGGAGGGATCAGGATCTCCGCGCTAGCGACATCAAACAAGGGCTTTAAACTCTCCGGTGGTCAGTTTTAAATAAGGTCTAAGCCAATTGATGTCTCCTAGCAGACGCTGAAATCATTAAGAGTGTTTAAGGAGCTTCTCTTTTAGCTGAATTTTTTGAGTGAGGATTTTATTAGAAAATAATTCAAAGCCTAAAAATGTTGAGGGGGGTGGACCTGGACTTTTTCTGGGGAAATGTGTGTCCTCGATTCGGAGGGCAGTGACTAGTGTTGCTGACTGGCCGCATAGAAGCTGTTGCTCGGTCAGGACCGGCAAGAAGAATATCATCCATATAATGGATATTAATACAAAGTGGGGAAGAGCAACCTAAGAGGGGTCTTATAACTGGGCTTAATTTTTGGCAAAGAGTAGGGCTGTTGGCCATTCCTTGTGGGAACTCTCCATTGAAACCGAGGAGAAGGCCCTACACAATTGGTAATGGGTAAACTAAAGGCAAAACGTTTGCAATCATCAGGATGTAAAGGTATGGAGAAAAAGCAATCTTTTAGATCAATAACTAATTTGACATACCCTTTAGGGATGGCTATTGGAGAGGGAATTCCAGGTTGTAATGCGCCCATAGGGACCATAGTCTTATTGACCGCCCTGAGGTCTTGTAAGAGCCGCCATTTGCCTGATTTCTTTTGGATTACAAAGATTGGAGTGTTCCAAGGGGATGTAGAAGGTTCAATATGTCCAGCAGCCAGCTGTTCCTGCACTAACTCTATGGCTGCATTTAATTTTGTAGTAGTAAGGGGCCATTGATCGATCCAGACAGGAACATCACTTTTCCAAGTAATCTTGTCTGCTTGGAGTGCAGGAGGAGCAACGGCCCTTACAAAAAATGTTTTTCAAACCCTAAACCTGAGCGGTCTGTCTTAGGCGTAGCCAGTATTGGGCTGGGATCTCCCTGTTTTAGTTTGCCCAACCCTTGACCAGGGAGGTAACCTTGTGAAAGCATCTGCTGTGCTACAACTTCATTAGGGCTACACATGATGACCTTCATTTGGGAAAGGATATCTCTTCCCCAAAGATTTACCGGCAACCCAGGAACTACGAAAGGCTGAATGAATCCGGTATTTCCTACTTCATCTTCCCAGTTCAATAACTGTGAACTTTGTAAAGTGTTTCTTGACTGCCCAATTCCTTGCAAATGGGTCAAGGAGGCGTGTAAGGGCCAGCTGGGGGGCCATGAAGCCTGAGATATGACCGTAGAGTCGGCCCCCGAATCTAAAATCCCTTCAAATAATTTTCCTTGGATCTTAAGTTTAAGGGTAGGGCGTTCTTTAGTAATAGCCTGGACCCAATATAAGTCTGAAGAACCTGGGGTAGAGGGGCCTCGCTTTTTATGGATAGCAGGGTAAGATGTACTTAAAGGGAGGGGGAGCGCCTGCGCAAGGCGCTGGCCTTTCATAATACTGACAGGGCACTGAGGGGCACTAGCAAGAATTTTTATTTCTCCAGTATAGTCATTGTCAACTAAGGAAGGGTGGACAATAAGGCCGTTTATCGTGGTGGAAGCTCGCCCTAAAATTAGAAAATAGGTATCTTTTGGAGGTGGGCCATAAATTCCTGTAGAAATAATTGTAACTCCCTCTTCAGGTGTTAATATTGTTGAGGAGGAGGCACAGAGGTCAAGTCCTGCACTCCCGGGTGTGGCCCGATAGAGGGCGGGAGTGCTACAGCTTGGCTGTTCCCCGAGGCCGGCTGGAATGGAATTGGCTGGGGGGCCCGGGGCTGGCCCCTCAGCCCGTTTCCCTGAAAGGGGGGGGTGAAAGGATTTGTGGTGCTGTAAAAAGGATTTGTTGGATTGCTACGGCACTCTTTGGCCCAGTGCCGCCCCTTATGGCAGCGAGGGCAAATGCCGGGGATTGACCCAACTCTAGGAGGAGGAGCCGTGGTAGGGCATTGAGCAAGGATGGTGTCGGGCTAGGGGAGGGGGGACTTAGCTGATTTTGGAGCAGGGGGATCGCCCGAAAGAGACGATCTTGAGGCCCCGAGATAGAGGGCGAAGGCAATATTCTGCTACTGACAAGAGTTGGCGTTTATCAGGGTCAGTAGTTTCAACAATATCTCTGATAAGACCCCAGTAAGAAAATACCGAAACAGGAACAGAATCGGGACCGTTTTTGATAAGATAATCATTTAAATCTCTACCTACTTTTGCATTTTTTAGGGTGAATTTCGGGGCCATTAACAAAAACCACGGACAGACTTCATCAACAAAAATAAAAAACTTTACAAGTCTTTCTTTTAACTCGAACTCCTCTTCCCTAAGTGAACTTTTTAGGTCTCTTATGAAGACCGCTTCTTTACTTAATCTAGTTCCCATTTTCTTGTAAGTAAGGCGGCGCGATACTCACCAGGGACGACGACCTCCGTGAGCGGCGAAAGGCGTCTCCTATTGCATCAAAAAAGGGTCGGCCGGACGATATCTTACTCGGGGGTCCGCCTGCGAAGGATCCGAGCCTCAAGCCCCACGTTGGGCGCCACTTGTCCCCGACCTGCGGGACCTAGTTATTTGTGGGGACGAGGAGGATCCGACCTGAAAGAAAATGGGGGCGAGAGAAGAGCGAAGGAGTAGACAATCAAAGCTTCAAATTTTATTGTGAGACGGGGGAGATATACACCGGTGTTCAGGGGCGGAGTGGGCTATAGGATACTTGTAGGCAGGGGATTGGCCGCGTAGCAGGGGTGGCAATGAGTTACATTCTTGATTGGTATATGATAATGGGAAGGAGGGGGAGAGAAGAGTATCTTTTGGGCCGCGGCGCTTCATTGTGCGCGGCGCCGGGCGGTTGCAGCTAATCTCCAGGAAGTGAAGCAGGAACCTCATGAACCGTGGCCATCTTTTTGTCTTTGTGTGGCTCCCGACAGTATATGGAAGTAGTTTACCAACTGTATCCATGAATTATTACTGTTACATGATTTTTTTGATCTATCATTTACTTTTAAAATAAATTTCCAGGTATTAATCAAAAAATGACTAAAAGCCAAAAGAGTATTTAACTTTTTAGTAATACATTTTCTGAAACACTCTCTTTTAAAAATTTTCATCACGTTTTGTGTCCCAGATTTCACAGGCCACTCCTCAGTCTCTTTTGCAAGTTTTATTTCTTCCCTTGAAATTTGGCCTTGGATCCTCTTCTTTTTTCTATTTACATTTCCTCTTTTGCTGATACTCACTTTACATATCATTTACAGACTGAGAATCCTTCAGTTATGCCCATTTCAAATGCCTCCTCATATACATATTTAACTGCCCACTAGACATTTCAAATAGAATGTCTCACAGGCATCTCAAAATCTACATAGCTACAACTAAATTCTTCTCTTCACTCAACCTCAGTTTAAATTTGTTCTGCTTTCAAACTTCCCAAGATCAGAAGATGTGAAGAGTATCCACTTAGTTGCTTAAGCCAAAAAGCTTTAAATCAATCTTAATTGACTTTTCCTAATCCTCCTTCCTTCCCCCAGCCAATCCAGTCTACTTTAAAACTATACCTCAAATATCTATTTCTGTCTTCCTTGCCAGCACTCTGGTACAATATACCCTTCCTTCTTCCTTGAAGGATGGCAGTAATATTTAACTGGATTTCCTTCTTTCATAGTATATTTAATTGCCAAAAGGGAATGTTTTAAACTTTAAATCATTTTAATTCCCTTTTTGTTCTCTCATTGCGCTTAGAACCTAATCCAAACTCCTTGATATTTCTTGTGTGGTTCTTATGATTTGATTACTATTTTTTTTTTTTTTACAACATTAATTCATGTCTCTCTTTTTTATCTTCCCACCTCTGTTCTATCTACAGTGTCATGCTCTGATCTTTGTTTCAGGACCTTTACACATGTTTTCATCTACCCCTAATAGGAGTTTAAATGGATGAATGCTTCTCACTCCTTAATCCTCAGCAAATGTTTATTTCCTAAGAAGATACCTACCTTTTCATCTAAATCAGCCCCTTTCCTTTTGTTCTTCATCACCTAATAATGTGTTTTCTCCACAAGACCAACTATAATTTAGAATGATGTATTTGTTTGTTTACTGATATAAGATAGTCCTGTCCCTTGAGGAACCTAATTGTAATCTAGTTCTTTTAGACGTAAACATGTCTATTTTTGCTATTCCATTCCTGGCATCTAGAGGAAAACCTAGAGTCCCAGAAATGGGTTTCTAGGGACACTTCCTTTTTTTCAGAGCACTTATCTCTGTTGTAATCATACAGTGTGATTGTTTCAATTATGTCTGTCTGTTTCACAAACCTGAAAGCTCCATGAGGACAGGAACCATGTCTAATTTTGGTCACTCCATGCCTAGTGCAAGGAATGTGTACAATAAATACTCAATATCTGTTGGATTTTATTGACTGAAAAGTTACTTTACATTATATAGGAGAAAATTCTTATCAGATCAACAGGCTTAGATTAAAAGCAATAGATTCTAACCTAACCTTCTTACATGTGTAATTGCACACTGTATCTTGCTATTTACCCTAAGAATGGGACGTTTCATCTGGTATTCATTATCTTTAGTCTTAAGGAAATGATATTTTTTAAAAATCGTGTTTAAAACAACCTTTAAATGAGAAACTTCTCATAAAGAATTTTGACAACTGTCTGTTTTTATAAAATTATAGTGTGAAAACCTCTGCTGAACAGTGAGTATTATTCAAAACTAAAATATATATATATTTAATTTTGATAGTTATACTTACTTGTACTGCCTATAAAGAAAATGTGAACTATTATGGTTGGTCTCCATGAGTCTTATTCTGAATTATGAAGTATTTTTGGAGGGCAGTGTTATTTTATGAAAAGAAAAAGAAGGAAAATACTTTATTTATCTCTCAAGTCTAAGATTTTATTATGAAGGTGATTACACTGAAGATTCAATACTGTGGACAGTTCTTTAGAATCTGATAACTTTAAAAATGGAATTTGTCAAGCATACCTAAGTTACTACAAAAAAAAAAAAGCCACCTATTATATTCCAAGAGTTCGAAGTTGCAGTCAACTTCAAACATTTTGCTTTATTTGAAATATAAAAGCTCAGAGCTTCCTTTGCTTTAAATGTCCACTAACTTCATTATAATGTCATTGTTTTAAATCAATGTTTTGTGAATTACTGTGTTATAGGTACATCGTATTATAAGAAATTCTCTGTAGCATTTCTGGTCCCTGAACTCTGCTAAATAATGAACTGGAAAGGGATCCTTGAAGAATTGGTGACATTTGCATAGGTGACAGAAGAAGGAAGAAGCTTTGGAGGTGGCAATGAGCATCATATGTTTGCAGGTCACTGAAAATACTGACCCACATTGTTCTGTAAATACATGGGAAGGGAGAATAAATAAGACCAGTGAGAACCTTGAAAAGTAGGCAGAATTATTTAAACCATGAGCCTGTGGGAGATAAGGAGCCACTGAAATTTATTAAATAAGTAAGAAAATGGTCCAGAGTCATCTAGTCCTCTGTAGTAAAGTAGATTTTGCTTTTAAAAATGGTCAAAATTGTAGATCTAGTAAACACAATTGGGAAGCAAGGCTTACTAAAAGAGGTATATGTATACAGAGTTCTTAGTACATAATAGTTCTTCGATACATGTTAGCATTCAATCCTCCTCTCTGAGACATTGGTATCTTTGTGGTAGCTAGTTTTGTTCCAATACATGGTTATTTTCTCTGAAATAAAACAGCTATAACATAATATTTGCCACTTGTCTATCTAACAATATTTAAAAGCTGGAAAAAATATAAAGAGAAAATACCAAAGTTACCTAAGTCTACAATAATTAACACTGCTCCAACCTTACTAATTAAGGTTCATGTCCATTAAAATTTTATGACCATTGAAAACAATGTGTAATTTAGAATGTTTCACTTTATAAGAATTCCTGGATGTACATTATGAGGATGAGACTACAAAAAAATTAGAGCCAATCATAAAATGTTTGGCTCATGCCAAATTTCAAAAATAATACTATAAATATCTTTATAATTTTATTAAAAATAATCTTTCAGTGAGCCATAATGTGGCTACTAAAATTTAAATTATTTCAAATGATGTGGAGTGGTGCCTCTAAAAACCCTACAATGTCTAAATCCTACAGTGGCCCTAAGGTAGCTACATGTTGTGTGCGGTACTAAGAAACATAAAGGTGAACAAAACTACTTGCTTTTAAGGAACTCGTAGTTAAATGAGAGTCATAGGCACTGAAACAAACTTGTAAGATGCAATGTGACAAGTTTAAGATGCATATTTGGTACAGGCAAAAATAAGTGTTATTAAAACATATTTCTGTAAGAAGTACTACTTACTTTGCTCATGCTGATCTCCAGAATTTCTGGGGTCTCTGAGCTTATCTCTGTATGAGGTGACATCAACAATATGGCAATGTGAGAGGACCTCTAGTCTCTATGCTTAAAGTCACAAGTTGGACTGCTATAATTCAATGAAAGATTCCTGCTCAACACACAAATACATCTGAGAGTTCTGCACTTTGAGACATCTGAAGGTGAGCATATAGGAGCAAACAGGAGATGTGAGGGGAGGGGCAGAAGGACAGAGGCAAAAGTTGTAGATACAGTCATGGCCTCACAGTGGCCCTAGCAGATGTGATGGCATTGAAGAGTGGGGGTAAAACCCCTACTGGGCAAACTGGAGGGAAGAGATAGCATTTAGACCTGTGTTGCTGGCACACTGGCTAAGCCCAGGGTCAGGGGCATAGGAGGAGTGCAGAGGGTGGCAACATTCCTCAACCAGACAAAGGAACCCATTTACCCCATGCTACTGTGGTCCACAAGGCAGTAAAATCTTCATTCAGCAGATCACAAAAACTCTGCATTCATTAAGGCTAAACCCACTAGAAAAATCAGAGCAGCAGACAGGCTAACCCAATTTCTCTCACCTATCACTCAACCACCTATCACAGGGGAGCCTGGTAGAGAAAGCTGGATTAACCAAGAGCAGTTCTACCAGTGGCTTCACACTACTAGAGGGTTGCATCAGGAAAGCACAGGTCAGGAAAACCATAGCCAGCCACATCCCACCACAGGGGTGGTACCTTAGATTAAGGCAACTGGGTCAGAAACTAGATGTCCACCTTCTTGGAGAATACAGTGCATTTTCCACAGTGAAGAACATATAGCCCTACAGAGATCATAGAAGCCCCTACTTCAGCTTATACTTCAGCTCCATCTACTTGAAAACAAATGAAAAAAGACCTCTTCTTATCACCCTCTTGAATAGTGGAGTCAAATACTTAAAAAAATTTTTTGTAGTCATACAAATGTCCAGGCATAGAAATAGTTCATCAAACTCAATAAACAATCAAGGTAATGAAGGAGGAAAGAAATAAAATGAAAAGTATCCAGCAATAGACTTAAGGACATGTAACTGCAATTGATTGATTGATTGATTTCAATAATCATTTCATTTATTTACTTTTTCATAGTTATTACACCGTTATTGACTATGTCCCTTAAGCTATATTCTACATTCCCATGATTATTTTTTAACCATTAATTTGTATTTCTTAATCCCCTCCCCCTTTTCACCCATGTCTAATGCCCCTTCCATCTGGCAACCATCAAAATGTCTTCTGTACCCATGAACTTGTTTCTGTTTCTGTTTATTGTTTTTTTTTTTGAAGGGAAATAGCTATGTGTTGGTATAATAGCAAGTAATTTTATCAAATATATACATTTATTAAAAAGTTCAATTATTTTCTTGTATAAAATCTATTTTGCAAATAGTTTATTAATTCTGAGAATTTTTTTCACAAATCATATTAAAGTAAAAATATCCAATCAGCCAATAATAATACTTAATATAAACATATAAAAACTACATTATACTCATTACTAAAATGAACTATAATGTCCCCATTGCATACACAGATGTAATAGTCTATTTTTATAAATCTCAAGTTCATTATGTGTTCGCATTTTTATTATAATTTCTGTGATCTTTATCATATATTTTTAGACATTGGTTATATTAAGAACACTTAGCATCTAGTGAAACTAACACTTTATATGATTATAAGTATGAACCATCTCTAAGCAAAATGAAAAAAATGTCACATAAGTGCTAACTATATTCTAAGTACTCTACACACATTAACTTATTTAACCTTTGCAACAATATATGAGTTAGGTGATAATATCATTGCCATTAACTTACGAGGAAATGAAAGTGAAGAGGGCTGTAGTATCTTGACTATAATCTCATTGTAGGCACTCAAACCAAAGCAGCCCAGCCAGAGTCTACACACTTAGTCACTAAAAGATACCACTTCTAAGGACTTTCACACATTTCAAATTCACATGCCATATTCCATCCGGGTCTCCCTTTATTTAAGATGTGGTAGTTGTACGTATCATAGACTGTACAATCTATTGTTAGAGAGCCTTCTGTTCTGCTAAGTGTTCAGGTATTTGTGTTTATTCAGTTTTTAGATTCCACATGTAAGTAAAATCATATGGTATTTTTTTTTTTCTCAGTTTGGCTTACTCCACTAACCATAATATCCACTAGATCCATCCTTGTTGTTGTAGATGGTAGATGGCAAGATTTCATTCTTTTTTATGGCCAAGTAATCCATTGCATATATGTATCACCTCTTTTTCAATTCATCCATTGATGGACACTCAGGCTGCCTCCATATCTTTTGTAAACAATGCTGCAATGAACATATGCATCCGCATGTCCTTTTGAGGTAGTATTTGGGTTTGTTTGTATAAATACCCAGAAATGGGATACCTGGGTCCTTCTTTGTCTCTTGTTACAGACTTTCTTTTAAAGTCTATAAGTGTTGCTACCTAAGATTTTTTTTTAAATCATTTCCATTTCCATGAAATACCTTTTTCCACTTTTTTTTTCCTTTCAGTCTCTGTGTTTATTTAATCTGAAGTTAGTCTCTTATAGGCAGCATATGAAAGGGTCTTGTTTTCTTATCCATTTCACAACCTTATCTTTTGATTGAAGCTTTTAATCATTTTATATTAAAGTAATTGTTCATAGGTATCTACTTATTGCATTTTATTATTCATATTTATTATCTTTTCTTCTTTTTGTCGTCATCATCGTCGTCGTCGACGTCATCCTCCCTCCTCCTCCTCTCCTCCTCCTCCTCTTCCTCCTCCTCCTCCTCCTCCTTCTTCTTCTCCTCATTCATTTTTTTTCTCCTCCTTCTTCTTTGTTCCTATAACATTTCATGTAATGCCTGTTTGGTGGTGATGAACATCTTTAGCTTGTCTTCTCTAGGAAGCCCTTTATCTATTCTTGATTCTAAATGATAGCTTTGCTGGGTAGAGTAATCTTGGTTGTAGGTTTTTACTTTTCATCATTTTGAATATTTCATGCTAACCCCTCTGGCCTGTGAAGTTCTATTGAGAAATCAGCTGACAGTCTTATGGGAACATCCTTATAGGTAACTATTGCTTTTCTCTTGCTGCTTTTAAGTTTCTCTTTTTGTCTTTAACCTTTGGCATCTTAATTATATGTCTTAGCATTGGCCTTTTGGGATTCATCATGTTTGAGACCTTCTATGTGCTTGGGTTTGTATGTCTATTTCCTTTGCTAGGTTAGGGAAGTTTATTATTATTGAAATAGGTTTTCAATCTTGCTCTCTTTATTCTCCTTCTGGTACTCCTGTGATGTGAATATTGGTATGCTTGTCCCAGAGACACCTTAAACTATACTTATTCTTTTGGATTCTTTTTCTTGTTTCTTTACTGATGGGCTCTTTTTTGCTACATTATCTTCTAAATCACTGGTTCAGTCCTGTGCTTATCTAATCTACTGTTGATTCAGTCTATTCTTCATTTCTGACTGTTTTTTATGTTTTCTATCTTTATATGCCACTTATTTGATAATATACACAAGTTCTTAGAAATATATAACCTTCTTAGACTGAATCATGAAGAACTAAATAGATATATTGACTACAAGGAAATTGAACAAGCATCAAAAACTTCCAAAACATAAAAGCCCAGGATCAGATGGTTTAATTAGTGAATTCTATCAAGCACTAAAAGATTTAGCCCCCATTCCTTCTCAAATGCTTTCAAAAAATTTGAAGAAGAGGTAATACTTTCTAACTCATGTTATGAGTTCAGCATTACTCTGATACCAAAACTTGGTAAGTATAACACAAAAAAGAAAGACTAAGATAATACAAGAGATAGAAACGAATCCTAATATATATATATACAAATAATTCTCTTATAAATATGGATGCAAAAATCCTAAACAAAATGCTAACAAATAGAATATGATAATACATTAAAAAGATTATACATTATGATCAATCGCAGTTCATTCCAGAGGAAGAATGGTTCATCACATACAAACTGATCAATGTGATATACCACATTAGCAAAATAAAGAATAGAAATCATATTATTTTATCCATAGATGCAGAAAAATATTTGACAAGATACAACATGTATTTGTGATAAAATAATCAATAAAGAGGGTATAAAAGGAAAGTACCTCAACATAATAATTGTCATATATGACAACCTTCACCTAATATTTCACTCAATTGTGAAAAAACTGAAAGCTTTTTCTCTAAGTTCAGGAAAAAGACAAGAATGCCCACTCTCGCCACTGTTATTCAGCATAGTAATGGAAGTCCTAGACTGAGCAATCAGGCAAGAGGGAGAAATAAAACATATCCAAATTGAGAACAAAGAAATAAAATTCTCATTTTTTTTGCAAATAACATGGATCTATATATAAAGAATCCTAGAGATCACCAAAAAAAAAAAAAAATAACTATTAGAAAACAACGAATACAGTAAAGTTTCAGTAGAAAAATCAATGAACAAAAATCTGTTGTATTTCTATGTACTAACAATAAAATTTCAGAAAAAAATGAAAAAAAATATTTATAATATCAAGAAAAAGAATAAAATATCTAAGAATAAACTTGACAAAGGATGTAAAGGACCTATACACTGAAAACTACAAGATATTGTTGAAAGAAATTGAAAAAGGCATAAATAAATGGAAAAATATTTTGTATTCATCGGCTGGAAGAAAACCACTGAGTTAATATGGCCATGTTAGTCAAAGAAATATACAGATTTAATGAAATCTCCACCAAAATCTCAATGGTATTTTTTGAAGAAATTGAACAAAAACTTATCAAATTTGTATGGAACCACAAAAGATCCAAAATAGCCGAAGCAATCCAGAGTAAAAAGAACAATGTTGTAAGTATCACCCTCCAGAATTCAAATTACACTTTATGACGTGACAATAATCAAAACAGTATAGTGTTAGCAGAACATAACTCACATGGACCAGAGGAAGAGAATTGAGAGCCCAGAAATAAACCCATATGTATATAAGCAACTAATTCTTAACAAAAGAGACAAAAACATAAAATGAAGAAAAGAAAGTCTCTTCAATAAATGGTGCCGGGAAAATTGGAAATCACATGCAAATAAATAAAAGTAGACTGCTATTTGTCACCTTACACAAAATTAACTCAAAATAGATTAGAGACTTTTTACCTTTAAAAAATATTTTTATTCAATTTATAAAATTTTGTACTTATAATATGTAGTTTTATGAGATTTAACAAACACATATTGACATATATTACAAACACAATCAAGGTACAGGACACATTTAATACTTCCAAAATAATCTGCCTTAATACAGATACACATACACATGTATATACATATACATGTATATACAATATATGTATATACAATACATTGACATATGTGTATATAGATAGATAGATAGATAGATAGATAGATAGATAGATAGATAGATAATCTTTATAATTTTAGAGTTATTCTAAAGTTCAAATGAGTATAACTGGACGAAAATAAAGATATTGGCAGGGTTGTTTATATTCTGGGGGCTCCAGGAAAGACTTTACCTGGTCTCTTTTTATTTTATGTTTGTTAAATAATTTTTTACTTTTTAATTACAGTTGACATACAATTTTATATTATTTTCAAGTGTGCAACATAATGACTAGACATTTATATAACTTACTAAGTGATCACTTCAATTAAACGAGTGCTCATCTAGCATTATGCATATTATTATAATATTCTATGTTTTGTATCCCCATAACAATTATGTAACTACCAAATTTATTTCTTAATTTCTTTTCTTTTTCACTCATCCTTCCAACTCTCCTTCCATATGTCAACCATCAAAATGTTCTCTCTATGTGTTCATTTTTGACTTGTGTTCATTTATTTTGTCCTTTAGATTCTTTTATATATTTTTCTTTTTTTTTTGTTCTTTTGATTGGGTGTTTTCTGCTACCTTATCTTCCAAGTCACTGATTCAGTCCTTTGCTGCATTTAATCTACTGTTGATTCTCTCTAACGTTTTTTTTTTTTATTTAATTATATTCTTCACTTCTGAATGGTTCTTTTCTATGTTTTCTATATCTATTTTTATGTTTCCTATCTCTTTGTTGAAGTTCTCAATGAGATCACTGAGCACCCTTATAATCAGTATTTTGAATTTTGTTTCTGGTAGATGGCTGTCTCCATTTTGTTTAGTTCTTTTTCTGTAGCTGTATTATGTTCCTTCATTTGAGATATATCTTTTTGTCTCCCAAATTTGGCTGTATCCATTTTGTTTCTATATATTAGGTAGAGCTGTTATGTCTCCCAGTCTTAGTAGAGTGACCTCATGTAGTAGGTGTCCTGTGGGGCTTAGCCATGAAGGCTTTCTGGTCACTTGAGCTGGGTGCTCCAAGTGTTTACCTTTTGTAAGCTTTGTGTGTCCTCCTGTGTATGTGAGTCTTTATTACTACTGGCATTTCAATGGGAAAGACTGACCTTAGGGCTGACTGTGAGACCAGCCGTGAGTACAGTGGAAGAGTTATGCAGGAGCCGACTCTATAGAGCAGGATTTGTTTTAGCAGGGATCTGGTGCCTGCCTAATCTTCCATTTGGATATGTTGCTTTGGAGGTGGTTGGGTGGTGCTCTGGTGTGATCTGAGGCTGGCCACTAGGTGTGTTGGTTCTGGGTCATATTGGGAGGGGCTCTGTTGCAGGCCCAAGTCAGGCACTGCTTGTGCCCTGTCTGGGAACACTTGGTATGAGCTACAAAGTGATCTGTAGATGGTTGCCACTAGTGCTGGACTTGAAGGTACCTGGAAGAGGCTAAGCTATGAATTAAGGCTGGCTGCCACTGGAATCATCTTGAGTGGGTCCACAACTTCAGTGGGGTGGAGGTCTCAGGAGTTCACCAGGGCAGAGCAAACAATGTTAGCTAGGTTTATGGAGACTCCAGTTGTGGCTTCCACTTGCATCTACACATTGGGTTATGGGATAGGGGCTCAACAAAGGAACAATGGCTTCTGTGAGCATTTCTGTTTTGGGGGAAAGCTGCCCCCTCCAGTCCTCATCCTGAAGCCAGACAATTTAGTTTCTCTAAGTGAGTGTGTCAGTCCATGTGTGAGCCCTTAAAGAGAAACTTCTGGTTTCTCCCCACTCCTTCTTATCCATCTCATCTCCTCACCCTCGTCTCACTCAGTCACTATCTTTACTGGCTTTCATAGACAGATTTTATGAGAATTTCTCTCTGCCACTAGAACTCTGAGCTGGGGATCCCCGTGTGGGGCTTGGACTATTTGCTCTTCAGGGGAAACAGCCACAGCCAAGATATCCCTTGCAATATTTAACTGCCTCACATGGTGTGGCACTAGCTCATTTGATGACTACACCCCTGCTACCAGTCTCAATATATTTTCTATATACCCTTAGTTATAGAACCTCTGTTCATGTAGACTTCAGTGGATTCTTAATGATGGCTATTCTGTAGTTTAGTTATAATTTTGAAGTGCTCATGGATGGAGGCCAGAACAGCATTTTTCTACTCCACTATCTTGGCCAGCCTCTTTTCAGTTTTAAATGTCAAGTGCAAAACTTAAAAGTAAGACCTGAAACAATAAAACATATAGGAAAAAAACATAGGAAAAAAAACATATGAATCTTGTCCTTAGAGAGGATTTGTGAATTTGACTTCAAAGACAAGGGAAGTAAAAGCAAGAATAAATGAATGAAACTACATCAAAATAAAAAGTGTCTGCACAACAAAAGAAATCATCAGCAAGATAAGAAGGTAACCAACTAATTGAGAAAAGATGTTTACAAATATCTCTTTGATAAGGGTTAATATCCAAAATATTTAACCCATTTCCTGTTTGCTCTGAGATAACTCGTGGTTTATAGTCCAAACCTTACCCCTAAAGTTTGCCATGAAATTTCTCACTTTTATTATTATTTTTGCATCACTCTAGTATATTGATAGTCTTTCCCTGTGGACTCATTGCAGTATTTCAAACCATTCTTTACTAGGATTTAGTTTAAAAAATCCAGTGAAATAAGTATTCAAGCTATCTGTTGGCTTTGAAACCAAAAGGATTTTTATAAATGGATAAGTGGAAAGACACTGATAATGAACTGAAAGTCTTTTCTTAAATAATGTTACTTCAAGGTGTTGTGCAGAAACCTGAGATGGAGATGTTTTGGTCAATAAGATCTCTTTTGCATATACCTTATCTCAGTCAAATTATAAGTGGTGAAAGATTTTTACTTTTACTTTGGTGCCAGCATTTTGTCAAATAATTCTTCCATATTTATTGGTCAATCAAAGCCCCAAATTTCATTGCAAAAGATCAAATTTGTGTTCAACTTTTTTTGTAAATAAGTTTTCAACTGTATGTACTCCAAATAGAAACATTGAAGTCAATTAAACACTGATGCTGTTCAAGGAACAGTTAGCTATGAAGTAGTACACCCTAACAAAATGAGTATGACTTGGTCTCAAGCTGTATGTTCTTTGTGAAAGTCAATCTGGTTATGTGTGGAATATGCTTGTTCACACAGGACCTAGTATGAACTTGAAAATTCGGATGATGTTCTGAAATCTCCATGCATTGTTTTTACCTTGGTCAATGACTTTCTTGGCCAAGGATACTGTGTCTTCCTGATAACTTTTTATGCATCTCCCACATTTTTCAAAGAATTATATCAAATCAGGACTAATGCAGTTGGTACTGCTCATTTGAACAGAAAACAGATGCCAAATGCTTTGGAAAAAATAAAGAATTGCAAAAGGGATGACTGTAGCCAGATTCTGTGGTGAACTTATAGCACTGAAATGGTATGACAAGAAGGAGATGTCAATGTTGTCAACATTCCACAATGATATTGTGAATGAAATAGACAGAAATAGAAAGAAAACTAAGAAGCCGTATGTCACTGTGGATTATAATAAGAAAATGGAGCAGTAGACTCAGCTGATCAGATGTTTACTTCTTATCCAACTGAGTGTAAAAGGCACAAGTTTTGGTATAATAAAATTGTTTTGCCACCTTCTAAAATATTATAGTGCTGAACTTTTATATCGTGTTCAAGAAAGACAATCCTGAGCATACAATCAGCATGTATTCATTCATTTGGCATTGATTGAAAGAATGAATCCTGGAAGAGAATCATTCAAGTTCTGATGATGTAACATCTCTTCATCTGTCTGGAAGACATTTCCGTAAGAGCATATCATCAACATCAGAGAAAAACAACCCACAGGTCATTACAAAGTTTGCTGTTCGTACAATGACAAGGATGTCAAGAAGATCCAGAGAGAAATGTGATATTTTTGTGTGGAATATGATGTTCTTCTTGAGTTGTTTCTGTGCTTTAAAATTTACCGCATACACAAAAATTAAATATAGATTATCATATACATTTCTGTTACATTGATAAACACTTTCAACTGAAAACAAGCTTTGAGAACTTGTATTAACAAGTAATTAAAATACTTAGAGACAAGTTCTGTTTAGAAATAACACCAAGAACAGTTTTCATATTTTCATATTTATTTTCACATTGAAAACCAGTAAAACTTGCTTTAGCCTCAAAGAGTGAGTTTGTGGAAAATTAAATTAACACTGAAGCGAGCTGCACTTTCTTTTCTAAACAGGAAACGGAATAAAGAATTCATATAAATAACAACAACTACAGCAGCAACAACAACAACAAGAACAACAACAACAACAACAACAAATCCAATTAAAAAAATGGACAGAAGACCTGAACAGACACTGCTCCCAAAAAGACATACAAATGGCCAACAAACAGATGAAAGGATGCTCAACTTCAGTAGCTATTAGGGAAATGCAAATCAAAACTATAATGAGATAACCTGTTAAAATAACTATTCCCAACAAGATAAGAAATAATAAGTGTTGGAATGGTTGTGGAGATAAAGGAATCCTCATATAACTGCTGGTGGGAAAGTAAATTGCTATAGACACTATGGAAAACAGCATGAAAGTTTCCTCAAAAGATTAAGAAAAGAACTAACACACGAAACATCAATCCTTCTTCTGGGTATCTACTCAAAAGAATTGAAAATATTTATTTATAAGGATATGTGTTCTCCTATGTTCATTGCAGCATTATACACAGTAGTCAAGACATGTCACCTCAATAAATGTAATTAAAAACAGATAGACAAACAAACAAACAAAAGAGCTGATATAGCTTAAGGAGAGCCTTCCCTCCCCACCCTATGCACACCATGGTTTTCCTTTCCCAAGTTTTATTTATATTTTTCTACATTCCACATTATTTTTGTCCCATAGTATTCTTGTCCTATTCATCCTTTGTATCAGGGTCTTAATTTCTATCTAAATGTATTTCTAAGTCTCTCTTGTATTTTCCAAAGTTCGCTTCAATAATACTAATAAAGAAACAAGCCATCTTTTATTAAATATTTACGATGTGTGGCTCTGTGCCATACATATACATTTCATCTAGTTCTGATATTCTATTAAAGTAATATATATTATTATCTCTAATTTACAGATGAAGAAAATTATCTCAGATTTTTTGTAACTGCTTGTGAACATACAGAAATATCTCAAACCAGGATTCAGTTCCCTGATGTTAACTCCCACCATATTTTTCACAGGATACTCCTTTTTTAAACTTTATTACTCGTTTCTTATGGTATTGGCTTTCAGTATATTCTATCAGGTGCCAACTCCATGTGAGAATCTCCAATAACGGTATAATAGGTTACTTTTTACTCAATGTCTCCACTTGCTTTATTTTGGCCAGAAAGACAGTTCTTTCTGTCCATGAATTTATCTATTACGCTTTAATACAGGAAATGTTAAATAGATCTCCTCTGAGCAAGAATAGTCATTTCCATAGTTTGAGCTGGAGACAAACTTTCTTTTACTGCGCAGTATCACAACACTTCCTGTTTAATGCCATTGAATTACTTTTTGTAACATAAAATCCTATTCTGTTATGTCCTTTCCAATACTAGGTACACTACTGAATAACAGGGATAATAATACAATAAATACGGTACAAGAGTAAGGGACACAAATTCATGTGTTTCTTTGTTGTGGGGTCTTTACTACTATTTTCAAACTATTCTAATTACTTGTTAATTTAATTGCTCAAAGTTTACTTTCGGTTAAGTATTTATCAGTTGGTATCTACAGAACCTCCCTTAATATGCTTTGCCAAATGTCTGTTGCTAATCTGGATCTTGGTCCTATGTCTGTGTTTCCTCTTTATGTATCATCATCACTCTACTGTTTACTGCAGGAGCGGAAAGAATTATAGTTCATTCTCTTAATGGGAAGAGAAACTTGCTGATTGAGATCATCATTGAATATGAATCTTCTATAATATAGAAACGTGCACAACATGTTTAGTGATTAAACATTTCTCAGAGGTGGTCTGGTTTACCTGTTTTGTTTTCAAAATCCATCTGCATTATATACAATTAGTTCACTATTAGGAAAATAATTTGTGTATTATTTCCTATCAAAATGTCAGAAAAAAAAATAATTAAGTTATTTCAATAAAATCAGAAAAAGAAAAAATATTACATTCATATTTTATTTTAAAAACATCTTTATGAACTCACATATATAATTTTTATTAATATTTGTTGTTTCTGTAACAATATTCATCTCAAATCAATGGCCAACTTCATTCTTCATAGTATTCAATTAAAGCCAAGTGGAGAACAAAAAATCCTGTTTTGTTATCTAATTATTCTGGAAGCACTAATCAAAGCCATAGATATGAAATAAGAGATATAATTATTAGAAAGGAAATGCAAAATTATCCTTATTTGCAAGTGATGTGTTTATACAAATAAACACAGAAGAGAATGAACTGAAAATCTATAAGAATTAATAAGAAACTAAAATAAAATGTACTGATGCAAGATAAATACACAGCCCTCTTCACAAATGACCCACTAAAACAGGCTTTTTATAATAATAATAATAACAGTAATATAACCAATATTATTATTATTAAAGGTAACTTCTAGGAAACTCTCCTCAGTGATACTCCGCTTCTGATGAACATGGTAAACAAACACAAGTCTTGAGCATCAAGCCACAGCACAAACTCAAATTCTTAGTTTCCTTCATCAAAGTGTTAACCATCAACCTGAAATTTGGCAATCTGATGGACCAAATGCATACTTTGAAGTGAAAATTATGGCACTATGTTGATGCAGAAGGGTAAATTTATAACATGGAAATCTTATTTTCAATCCCAATAAAAATACAAATGACAAAAGAATGACCTTAATATTAGAAAATATGTGAAATTCATATAAACAAAACTATAACACTCTTCATAATAAGATGCTTATCATATTAGGAAGAAAAAACATCATTAAGGTATCAATCATTCCCAAAACAAATTATAGATTTAATAAAAATTCCAGTCAATATTTTTCCACATTGACAAAATGTTTCTAAAGGTACTCTAAAAGAATAAAAAGTTATTACAATAGATAACTCTATAAATCAGAGTAATAGGGAGAAATTAATTATGTTAAATATGAAAAATTATTATAGAACTATTTTAAAAGTCCTACTGGCAGAGGAACCAATGAAATATATTAGAGGGCTCCTCAATAACCTAGTATGTAAAAATATGCGATATAATATGTATAATAAATCGCCATAAGGGGAAACACACACAATACATAGATTTTACAAAGTTAGTTATCTATACTGGAATAATAATGTTCAGGTTCAAATGTTATACCATATAGTAAAATAAATCCCAGTTAGACTAGAGAGTTAAGTGTTTATTCTTCCTTTCATTTCTTTCATTCAATATATTTTACCGAATAACTATTATGTGCCAGTTTTATTATTGACGCTAAGGATAAGGATTAAACAAAATAGATTTCTCTCATAAGGTCAGTGGATAGAGAAAAAATGTTAAAAATAAACAATAGATATAAATATAATACCATGTTATTATAATATCAGAGGAAAAGTAAAACAAGTAAAGGAAAATAGAAGCTAATGGAGATTCATTATCAGACATAGGGTAAGAAATAGTGACACTCTCTAAGGGAAGGAGACATTTGAACAGAAACCTAAATGCAGCAAAAGAGCAAGCCATAAAGACATTTGTAGAAGACCATTTTTTAGTAGATGGAGTAGCAAGGACCAAAACTTGAAATTGGGAACCACTCATCATATAATAAGAACAAGACAAAGTCCTGTGGGGTTCCACAAGAGAGAAAAGAAATACAATTTGTAAATGAAATTGGTAGTTCAGTCAGGGGCCAGATTATGCAGAGCTTTGTATGCTATGCTATGGGATTTTGGTGTTATTCTAAGCATAAGGGGTCATTGGAGAAAAAGAGTAACTATCCTCATTTGAAAATGATTACTGTGGCTTTAGCATGGATGATAAACCATGATGGCACATGAAGTGGGTGAGGCATGGTAGTAGTTATAGTAAAAGAAGACAGTCAGTTGGGATGCTATGGCAAAACTACCTGAAACAAATTCTGGTGGCTTGAAAAATGTTGAGAGTGGTGAAAATCATGCTAAATGTCAGGTTTAAATTCTGAAACTTAGGTGCATGGATTTACTGATGAATTAGATGTGTCCTGTGAAAAGTAATAACACCAAGGTTTTTGTACTAAGCAAATGGTGTACATTTGCCAAGATAGGCTTCATCAATAAATTCTACCAAAAATTCAAGAATACCTATTCTTCCCCAACTCTTCCAAAAAAAATTAAAGAAGAGACAACACTTCCTTCTCATCTTATGAGGCCAATATTATCCTGATACAAAACCTGGTAAGGTAACAAAAAAAGAAAACTATAGATAAATATCTCTCATGAACACAGATACAAAAATCATATATAAGATACTAACAAACCGAATATAACAACATATTAAAAAGAATACACCGTAATCAAGTGGGCTTTATCCCACGGGCACAGGGATGGCTCAACATGTGCAAATCGATTAATGTGATACACCACATAAACACTTGAAAAAATAAGAACCATATGATCATATAAATAAGATGCATAAAAAGCCTTTGACAAGAATCAGATTCCTTTTAAATAACACTTAATAAGATGGGTATAGGAGGAAACCTCAACATAATAAGACCATATAGACAAACCCTCAGTTAACATTATACTTAATGATGAAAAACTAAAACCTTCCTGCTAAGACCAGGAATGAGACAAAGTTTTGGTACCAGGGTAATGTTGGCCTCATAAGATGAGTGAGGAAGTGCTGCCACTTCAATTTTTTGGAAGGGTTGGAAAAGAATAGATATTCTTCTTTGAATGTTTAATAGAATTTATTGATGAAGCCATCTGGTCCTGGATTTTAATATTTCATAGTTCTTGTATGACCTTTTGTGTGGTAGCATCTATTGTAACTTCTCTTTCATTTCCAATTTTGATGATCTGTGTCATTTCTTTTTCTTTAGTAAGTCTAGCCAGAGTTTTGTCAATTGTATTAATCTTCTCAAAGAATCAATTATTGATTGCATTTATTTTTTTCTTACTGTCTTTTTGGTCTCAATTTCATTTAATTCTGCTCTAATTTAATAATTTATTTATTCTGCTGAATTCAGGTTTCATTTATTCTTCTTTGTAGTTTTTTAAGATGTAACATTAGGTTGTTTATTTGGCATCATTCTTGTTCTTTGAGATATGCTTGTAAAGGCATGAACTTTACTCTTATTACCACTTTTTTTATGTCCAAAAGTTTTGATATGTTGTACTTTCATTCTCATTTGTTTCTACGTATCTCTTGATCTCCTCTTTTATTTTCTATGATCCAGCCATTTTCAGTAGAATATTGTTTAATCTCCATGTATTTGTGGTTCTTTCACTTTCTTTTACAGTTGACCTCCAGTTCAAAGCATTATGATCGAGAATATGCTTGGTATAATTTCAATCTTCTTAAATTTGTTGGTGTAGTTTTCTGTCTCAAAATAGTCTATCCTTGAGACTGTTCCATGTGCACTAGAGAAGACTGTATAAGTTGTGTTTGGCAATGAAAGGCTCTATGCATGTTGATTATGTCTGTTTGGGCCTAATGTATCATTCAAGGATGTTGTTTCCTTATTGAGTTTCTGTTTGGATGATCTTTCCATCCCTGGCAGTGGGTATTTAGATCCCTATTATGATTTTGTTTTTGTCAGTTTCTCTCCTTTAGTTCTGTTAGTAGATGCTTTATATATTTTTGGTGCTCCCTGAGTGAGATATAGATATTAATTGTTAGGTCTTCTTGATATAGTGGTTCCCTTTATCATTATCAAGTACCCATCATTGTCTCGCTTTAACCTTTTATTTTTAATTTTTTAAAAAAAAATTATGGTGACATTGGTTAACAAAATCCAGTAAGTTTAAGGCTCATTTCAACAGTAAGGTATATACATTGCATTATTGTTTACTGCCCATAGTTAGATTTCTTTCTTTCACCACAAATGACCCCTTTATCCCATCTACAACAGCTAGTCTATTGTTCTAGTCCATGAATGTATGCTCGTTTGTGCTGTTCATTTGTTTGCTTTTGGTTATGTCACAAATAAGTGATATTACGTGTTTTCAACTTTTTCTGCCTGGCCTATTTTGCTTAGTATAATTATCTCAAGGTCCATCTATGTTGTCACAAATGGCAGTATTTCATCCCTTTTATGGCTGAGTAATATTCATTGTATTATGGGTCATAGCTTCTTTATCCAGTCATCTATCATAGACACTTTGATTACTTCCATGTCCTGGCCACTATGACTAATGCTGCTATAAACACCAGTGGTGCAAATATTTTTTGAATATATGTTTTCAAGTCTTTGGGTAAATACAGTAGAGTGATTGCTGGACATACGGTAGGTCAATTCTTAGTCTTTTGTGAAGAACCTCTATACTGTTTCCATAGTGACTGTACCAATTTACAGTGCCACTGCCAGTATATGAGAGTTCCTTGTTCTCTGCATCCTCTCCACCATTTGTTATTACTTTTCCTGTTAATAACAGCTATCTAACAAAAGAGAGATGGTATCCCATTGTTCGTTTGTTTTGCATTTCCTAATAGCTAGCCATGTTGAGCATTGTTTCACGTTTATTAGCCATTCGTATTATTATTTTTGGGGGGGAGAAGTGTTTGGTTCGTTTTTTAAATTGGATTGTTTGTTTTTATTGTGATTGAGTTGTATGAATTCTTTGTATTTCGGATATTAGGCCCTTATCAGAAGTGTTGCTTACAAATATATTTTCCCATTTGAATGGTTGTCTCTACCCCTGTTGACAGTTTCTTTTGCTGTGCAAAGTTTTTTAGTCTGAAGTAGTTTCATTCATTTATTTCAGCTTTTACTTCCTTGCTTTTGGATCAAATTCAAAAAATCCTCTTTAAGTCCAAGGTCCATGAGTTTAGTTCTTCAGTTTCCTCCTATGAAATTTATTGTTTCCGGTCTTATATTCAGGTCCTTAATCCATTTTGAGTTAATTTTGGCATGTGGTGATAGATAAGAGTCTATTTTATTCTTTTGCAGGTGGCTCTCCAGTTTCCCAGCACCATTTATTGAAGAGGCTTTCCTTTCTCCACTGTATGTTTTTGGCTCTACGTCAAAAATAACATGAGTTTTATTTCTGGACTCTTGATTCTGCTCCACTGGTCCGCGTGTCTGTTTTTCTGCCAATACCGAAGATTTTGATTACTGTCGGTTTGTAGTATAATTTGAAGTCGGGCAGTGATGCCTCCAGCCTCGTCCCTTTTTCTCTGGATGTTTTTGACAATTTTGGGTCTTTCATGCTTCCATTAAAAATCTGCTTAAAAAAAAATCATTTCCCTAAAATGATTTTGTTAAATGCCAATGGAATTTTGATGAGAAGTTGCTTAATCTGTATAACGCTTTAGGTAATTAGATATTTTAACTATGTTGATTCTTCCGATCCAAGAACACAGAATATCTTTCCATTTCTTTGTGTCTTCTTCAATTTCTTTTAATAAGGTCTTATAGTCTTCAAAATATAGGTCCTTCACATATTTGTTAAATTTTTCCTAGGTATTTTATTCTTTTTGTTGTAATTGCAAAAAGAATTATATTTTCCTCTTCCTTTTCTGACCAATTCGTTATTAGAGATATAGGAATGCTATTGATTTTTGAACATTGATTTTTGTATCCAAAACTTTAGTGTATTTGCTTGTTGTTTCTAATAGTGTTCTTGTGGAGTCTTTAGTGTTTTCTATATAGAGAATCCATGTTATCTGCAAATATTGACAGTTTTACTTCTTCATTTCCTATGAGGATGCCTTTTCTTTTCTCTGTCTGATTGTCTTTTTAGAACTTTAATACTATATTGAATAAGAATTGATGAGAGCAAGCATCCTTGTTTGTTCCTTGAGCTTAGAGGGAAAGATTTTAGTTTTTCACCATTCAGTATAATGTTGATGAGAGTTTGTCATATATGGTCTTTATTATGTTAAATTACTTTTCTTCTATATCAATTTTGTTAGTGTTTGTTATCATAAATAGATGCTGTATCTTGTCAAAATAGTTTTTCTGCTTCTATGGATATAATGATATAATTCTTAGTTTTAATTTGTTTTTGTGGTATATCACATTAATCTTTTTGCATATGTTTGAACCATCTCTGGCCCTGGATAAAGCCCACTTGATTGTGGTGTAACAATCTCTTTAATATGTTGCCGTATTCAGTTCACTAGTATCTTATTTATGATTTTGGAACTGTGTCATGAGAGATTATTTGTCTGTAGTTTTCTTTTTTGTGTGTTATCTTTACCAGGTTTTGGTATCAGGATAATATTGTCCTCATAAAATTATTAGGAAGTGTTGTCTCCTCTTCAATTTTTGAGAAGAATTTGAGAAAGAATAGGTATTAAATCTTTGAATGTTTTATAGAATTCACTGGTGAATGCAATCCATCTGATCCTGAACTTTTACTTTTTGGTTGGTTTTGATGATTGTTTCTAATTTCCATACTGGTGATCAGTCTATATAGCCTTTCCTGTTCTTCTTGATTCAGTCTAGGAGTTTGTATCTTTCTCAGTACTGGCCTTTTTCTTCTAGGTAATTAAATTTGGTGTTATATTTTTTCATAGTATTTTTTAATGAAATCTTGTATTGTTCTGCAGTGTCTGTCATAATTTCTTCCTCTTTCATCCCTAATTTTGCTAACTAGTGTCCTTTCTCTTTTTTTCTGTAGCGAGTCTAGCCAGGTGTTTGTCAATTTTATTAACTTTCTCAAAGAACTAGTTCTTTGTTGAATTTCTCATTTTTTTTTTTTTAAAATTTCATTAATCTGCTCTAATTTTGATCATTTCTTTCCTTCTGCTGATCTTAGGTTTCATTTGTTCTTCATTTCTAGTTGTTTATTTGGGCTCATTCTTGTTTTTGGAGATAGGCCTCTATGATAATGAACTTTCCTCTTATGATCACTTTTGCATCTCCCCAAAATTTTTGATACGTTGCACTATCATTATCATTCCTTTCTATATATCTCTTGATCTCTCTTTTTATTTCTTCTCTGACCCAGTCATTCCTCAGTAGCATGTTGTTTAATCTCCATGTATTTGTGGTTCTTCCTGCTTTCTTTTTATACTTGATCTTTAACTAGAAAGTGCAATGATCAGAGAATACGGCTGGTATGATTTCACCCCATTTATTTATCGAGGCTATCTCTGTGTCTCAGTATGTGGTCAATCCTTTGAGAATGTTCCATGTGAACCAGAGAATAATATGTAAGCAGCAATTTTGTGATGAAAAGCTCTGTAAAATGTTAATTATGTCCAGTGGTCTAAATAACATCATTTCAGGATGTTTGTCCAGTTGGTCTAAATAATATCATTTCAGGATGTTATTTCCTTATTGACTTTCTGTTTGGATGATCTGTCTATACTTGACAGTGAGAAATTTAGGTCGCCTACTATGATAGTGTTTTGTTCTGTTTCTCCCTTTAAGTTTTGTTGTAAATTGTTTATATGTTTATATATTTGGGGATACCTGATTGGGAGCATAGATATTAAATAAGTGTTATGCCTTCTTGGTGCATGATTCCTCCCTTTATCTGTATCTTTCTTTTACCTTTTCAATTTGAAGTCTATTTCATCTGCTGTTAGTACCACTTGCTCCTGCTTTTCCTCTGAATCCATTTTGCTTGAATGTCATTTTCCACCCTTTTACTTTGAGTCTAATATTTTTTCTTTAAAACTGAAATGTGTCTCATGGAGGCAGCACATGGTTGGGTTTTTTTTTTTGGTCCAATCTTCAACTCTGTGCCTTTTATTGGTGAGTTCAGTCCACTTACATTTAGAGTGATTATTGAAATATGAGTTTTCCTATAACAATTTTATCTGTTGCTTTCTAGTACTCTCAGTGTTTCATTCCGGCTTTCTAGTCAGTCAAATAAGCAACTCAAAGCAACCCATAGTATTCTTTCTCTTTGGATTTGATGGATCATTAATTAAATTCAACTGGAAGAATCATTTAAGTTTTCTTTCTCTCAAATTAAAGTAACGTGTTTACTGAATGTACAAATCTTATGTTTATGATCAATGATATTTGACATAATAATTAAGATTAAAAAAAACAATTTTTTTCTTCATTCTCAGAAAGTTAGACTTTCCTTCTAGTCAGTATCTCTATCCCCAAACTACCTACCTTCTCAATCTTTACCTTAGGTAAATAATCATGCTTTTTTTTTTTTCACTACAGCTTACTTGTAAGTAATAATTTTTGAACTTTAGATAATCATATAATATCTATTTTGGTATTGTCTTTTTATTTGGAATAAAAATGTTTTTTTTTTTTTTTTTACATTTATTATTTGTTACATGTATCAGTGGTTTATTCTTTTAATTGCTGAGGTTGTCCTATAACATTCCATTTTTTTCATTCTCCTGTTGTTTCTTAATTCTCTGTGTTGATGTTAATTGAAATATTTGACATTTTCAAGGATTTTTGCATAGTAAATAGCTATAGGGAATGTAAATAGTGTTTCCCACTGGTAAAAGAGTAGGCGTGCTTACTACCCATTGTAAAAGACTTGGTTGCCTAGACTCAGGATTACTCTACTATAATGCAACTGCTGTGCTGACTTCCACTAGAATCCATCAGCTCATTCCAAAAGACTTGGAGACAAAAGTTGAAAAAATACAGGATGCTGGTCATAAGAATTATCTTCCTAACTTCTGTCAGAATCAATAAACTGTGGCAGGCTATACTTGTTAACTTGAAAATAAGGTAGATTCTGAGATACTGTACAGTTCTTGATAATATCATGCTTGGAAGGTTTTTGGTGTGTAATTTTCTTCATATACTGTCCCAGTTAGATTATAGTATTAGGATTATGTTTAGCTCATAAAAAGTTAGATTGCTCCTTTCTCCTTCATATCCTGGAATTACTTAGGTAGTATTTAAGGATTATTTATTCCTTAATGTTTTATAAAACTCATTTGAGAAATTACGTGGGCCTAAAGTTCTCTTCATAGGAAGATTTTTTTATTTCAAATTTTAAATTTTATAATAGATGGAAGGCTAATCAGATTTCTGTTTTTGTTATTTTTTCTTGTCTGTTTTGGTCATTTATTTTCCAGGAAATGTGTTCATTTCATCTAAGTTGTCATATTTATTATCAAAGTCTTTTATAATATTTCCAAATTATTTTTAATATCTGTAGTATCAGCAGTGTGTTATGTCCTCTCGATTCTTCTAATGATAACTTGGTGTTTCCTTTTTCTTTCTTATTTTTTGAATCAGTATTATTAGAGTTGTCAATTTTATTAATGTTTCCAAAGGACTAGACTTGGCTTCATTAATTTTTTTTTCTTTGTTCTTCATTATGGGTTTATGCATTTATTTTATTATTTCTTCTTATTTTGGGTTTAATTTGCTCTCCTTTTAAATTTTATATAATTAATTCTAACCTTTTTTTTATTCTAATTCAAGCATCTGGAGTTATAAAATCCTCAAATATTGAGTTCTTGTAACTGCATCTTTCCAATTTTGATATATTCTATTTTATTATATGATTTCAAAGCTCTTATTTTTTCCCCTGAATTTTCAGGTTTTATATAATATGATTTCTTTCAGCCTGAATAATTCCTTTAACATTCTTGTAGTTCAGTTTTGGTGTAATGAATTTTCTTAGTTTTTTTTTTTAAGCTTAAAATATCACTATTTCAATCTCATTTTTTAAAGATGATTTTCACTTAAATGTAACACATTTAGTACTTCAAAGTTGATTTTACCATTGTCTCTCTTGCTATTGTCCCTAATAAGTTAGCATTTACTTTTATTATTATTCCCTTGTGTATAATGTCTTTTTTCCCTAACTTTATTGGGATAGAATTAAACCTGTAATATTGTGTAGTTTATAGTGTACAATGTGATGATTTGGTACACATATATGTTGCAAAATAATACCATAACAAGCTTCATCAATTTAATGTCTTTTTAACTCTGACTGCTTTTAGATTTTTTTCTTTATCTTTCATTTTCAGCAGTTTGACTATGATATGTCTAGACATGGTTTTATTTGTATTTTATTAAACTTGAGATTTTCACCAAATTTTGAAATTCTCAGCTACCGTATATTTTATTTCTTTTGTTTTCTTTTTCTTTCTCTCTCCTCTTTATCTGTGACTTGAATCACATTTCTTAGACCAAATTATATCACCTCATTGTTCACTAAGGCTCTGTTTCTATTTTTCCCCTCTCAATATTTTTTTCTTTTTTCTCTATTCTTCTTTTGGATATGTTTATTTTATTTGTCTTAGATTTCATCGACACTTTTCTTCTATATCCAAACTCCTATTAAGCTAATCCAGTGGATTTTTTTTATTTCAGATATTGTATTGCTCACAACTAGAACTTTGTATGGCTTTTTTATATATTTACAATTCTCTTCTGAAAGATTCCATCTGTTCATTTATTGTTCATCCATTCCTTTTATATCCTAAAGCATATATAATAGCAATTTCAGTCTCTTTGAAGAATTTCAATCATCTAGATTCTCTCAAAGTTTCTTTCTATGGACTAAGTTTTTATCTATTATGTTTCAAACTTCTGTGCTTCTTTTGATGATATAATAATTTTAATTTATCATACTAGACGTTTGTGAATGGCACGTTGAAGGATTCTTGATATGTTGCTTTCTGTTTAAGGATTTTGAATTTTACCCTATTCTGGCAGTTAATATACTAGATCTTAAATTTGTCAGTCTTAGCTATAAGTTTTGTTTAAGGAGATTTCCTTCCGTTTTATCTTTAATAATAAGGTATGGCTCTGTTTCCTAATATTTGATTCTTACTTATATATTTTGCCATTTCTGGGATGCCAGTTGAATGCTTAAGAGAGTTAAAGAGATTCTTTATTCTTACTCAATTTCAAGTACTCCAAAAGTATCCCAGTACTTCAAAACTCAAAGTGTCTTCTCTTTTCTTCTCTTAGCTCCGAAACACCTTCTTTCTATTAGGCTTTTTAAAATCTTTCACTATAGGTATACGGTTTAGACCTCCTTGGTCAAAGATTTGAGTAATTGTCATGCTTCTGGGGGATCACATCTTGTCTTTTCTCCTTTATGATACTTTGTCCTGAAATTTTTATCTCCTTTAAGAGTCCTGAACCTCAACATCTGCTTAATCAACTGAACAAGACTGCTTCTCTGCTATGACTCCTTATCCCTTAGCCAAGTAGGCAAATGTGTTTCCAGAGCCTAAGTGATTTGTGGTGTTTATCTCCTTGTCTATCTATAATCTTTTCTCTCAAGTTCTATCCTGACTATTGTGCAATGCCCAGAACTGCTTGCTGCCTTATATATTTTTGTTAAATTCATAGTTGTATAGAATGTGTGTATGTAAGAGGAAAATTCAAAATCTGTTTTCCTACAATTATTTGAAACAAATTAATCAGCAGATTTTTAAGAAAAACTAAAAAAATCGAGTGTTAAGAATTCATGATACTAAGACATTTATACTATTACAATAATTAAAACAGCGTTTTTAAAGACCCCAAGACAGATAGATCATTATTAATCGAGATTTAGTATACTCATATAAGCTTTAAATACCTTATTCAACAAATAACCAAACTATCTATATACATTCTTATCTCTTAGAGTACTCACTACCTTTATTTATTCATTGGTATATTATTGCTTTTCCAAGAGTGTGTTTTCAGCGTGGTCTTATATGTGGCAAAATATCTGAGGACCTTGTATGCATAGACAATGTAAAGCTCCCTCTTCAAACATTTTAATATAACTATTCTACTGTCTTTTTACCTCTAAGTAGTACTATTGAGAAACCTGATGTCAACCTGGCTCGTTTGTTGGTGACCTTCTCTTAATATATTTTGCTAATTTTAATATTGTCTTTGTTATTCTTTAATATTCATAATGATTGATTATTATGATTCTTTAATTCATAATGATTCATCCATGGGCCTCATTGTCTTGCCAATGTATGCAGAGTAGCTTGCTAATGTCTGCTCACTAGGTCCAATGATCATAAATATCATCAATATATGTACCAAATGGTGGAAAATACTAGGAAGGAAAGGCGATCAAATTCTTTCCATATGGACTAGATTATGACATAAGTCTGGTGAGTTTACATTCTCTGGGGTAAGATTATGAAAGTTGATTTGTTGGCCTTACCAACTGAAAGAACTTATTGACGGTCTTTACAAGCCATCAGCACAAATATTAAAGCAAATAAATCCTGCCCAGATTAATAGTTGTATTGCTGGTCATCAGGGGATATATTGATTTCTCTAAGCAAGGAAACCACATCTGGAAACTGGGGCTGTAATTTGAATATCATTCCTTGATTATATTTGTGATAATCCACTGTTATTCTCTAAGAGTTACCTATCTTTTACACAGGCCAGATAGGAAGAATGTGATAGAAATTAAATATTGGTGAAGATGTAGGGAGATGGAAGGTTTATGAATGTTTGGGCATATACACTTGTACAACATTTGGCAGAACAATCTAGCAGTATGTAGTAAAACTGTCTTCTTATTCAACATCATAATTACGTCTTTATGATTTGACATTTATATAAAATTATATGTGTACAAATTATATATTATGTGTATCTCAGACATAGTTTTTATAAATTTATGAGAGACAGAGGCAAGTCTGGATTTTAAAAAAATATAGTTCTTGGAGACTTTAGTAAATAGATGCTATTTAAAGCATCACATAAGATTACAATATAGATAGAAGAAAAAAAGTCCTGGAATACAGTATATTAACATTTTGATTTTGATTGCTAGTCTGTGTATATGGGCAGAAAGAAAAAGATGAGAGAATATAATGAATGTTTAAAATGGTTATCTCAAGAAAAAAGGAATTATAAATTAAAGATATTTTTTTATCTTGATCATATATTGTTAATTTAAATTTATTGAGGGACATTGGTTAATAAAATCATTATACAATTTCCATAATACATCATCTTTATATTGCATTGTTTGTTCATCAAACCAAAGCATAAATACTTTTGTCACCATATATTTTGCCCTTAATACCCATGCTTACCTCTCTCTATCCCCCTTTCCATCTGGGTAACCAATGTAACCATTGTCCGTGCTATGATTTTTTGTTTGTTTGTCCATTTGTTTTGCTGCTTCAGTTATAAGTGAAATCATATGGTCTTTACTTTTTCAGTTCTGACTTATTATGCTTAGATTATATTCTCAAGATCCTATCCATGTTGTCACAAAATGGCAGTATTTATCATTCTTTCTTATGTTTGAGTAACATTCCATATATATTTGTACCACATCTTCTTCTTCTTATCTAATCATCTATCAAAGGGCACTCAGGTTTTTCCATGTCTTGACCACCATAAATAATGCTGCAGTGAACCTAGGGTACATATATCTTTATTAATAAATTGTTTTCAAATTTTGGAGATAGATGCTCAAGAGAAGGAATGCTAGATCATGTGATAACTCTACTTTTAATTTTTTTTAATTAAATTTATTGGGGTGACATTGGTTAATAAAATTATATAGGCTTCAAGTGTACCAATTCGATAATACAACATACATATATTGCATTGCATGTTCACACCCAAAGTTAAATTTTCTTTTGTCATCGTATGTATTCTTATTTTTTTGGGAAACCTTAATACTATTTTCCATAGACTGTACCAATTAACATTCTCACCAGCAGTGTATGAGGGGTTTCTTTTTACCCCACAACCTCCTAACACTTGTAATTTCTTGTCTTGTTGATAATAGCCATTCTAATAGGTGTGAGGTTGTTCTCTCACTGTGGTTTTGATTTTGCATTTCCCTAATTAAAGCTAGTGGAGTTGAGCATTTTTTCATGTATCTATTGGCCATTTGTATGTCTTCGTTTGGAGAAGTGTCTGTTCAGGTCCTCTGCCCATTTTAACTTGGATTGTTTTATGTTGTTATTGTTTAGTTATGTAAGTTCTTTATATTTTGGGAGTATTAACCGTTTATTGGAGGTGTTCGCAAATATTTTTTCTCATTCGGTTTGGTTGCCTTTTGTTTTTGTTGATGATTTCTTTTGCTTGCAGAGCTTTTTAGTTTGATATAGTACCATTCATGATTTTTTGTTTATATTTCCCTTGATTTGAGGTCGAATTTATAAATCCTTTCTAAGACTAGGTCCATAAGTTTAGTACCTATGTTTTCTTCTATGTATTTTATTGTTTTAGGTCTTATATTTAGGTCTTTGATCCACATATTTTTAGGTAATTGATAGTTAAACTTTCAATAATATGTATGGCTATAAGAAAATTGTCCTAATATAATGCAAACTTAAGAAAGCAGTATACAAACTATATGTATAAAATATGCATGTAAAAAGGCTTAAAAGAAAATATGCCAAATCTTGAGTTCTTATTTTAGCATATTATCATCAATTATTTTTTTCTACATTAAAGTTTCTTTAAATGAATTATATCTTTATTGTAACAATATCTGCAACATGGCTTATACAATTAAAGTTTAGAAAAACTTGTGAATATATTATATATAGTAATAAGATATATTCTATAAAAATAATTGCAGGAAGAATTAAAATCATCCTGTACATGAAAAATAAGAAATATTATAATATGTTTATAAAGTAAAAACTTTATTAATTTAGTTTTGCAGATATTTGGTATATTGATTAATACTTCATATGTTATCAAGTTTTAATAAATCAGATAAAATATTGATGTATTCTGATTTTGTAAAAACATTCATATATATTCATACACTAAAAAAATACTAGAAAGGTACACAGAAGTGGTCTCTATGTGGTTATGTGATAAGAAAATGTTCTTTTTTTTTATGCTCTTCTGAATTTTCCAGTGTAATTTTCAAAGTACACAATCTATATTTAAAAATCATGTATTTTAAAAAGTGGGTTTTCCCCTCCATGTTTCTTAAAAAAAGAATATAGCAAAATAAGAGCACAGGACCATCATGAAAAGAAATATGAAAAAAAATGAATATTAACAAAAATGACAGGAAATAGAAATATAGGAAAAAGTAAAACAAATCAGATGTGATAGAGCCTAAGTAAATATAAAGAAAATGGTTTTGCTACTTATTTTAACAAGAGTCTATGACGTTCAAACTAAGTCTTCCAGATATTTTACTTGTATCTGATATTTGTACAGAATCTTGAAGCTTTCAATAGTTCTCTTCTAAAAAGCTGTTTAAGAAGTGCTTTCTTTTTTCAAGAAAAGCAATCAGCTATTATATTTAAATAAAATCTGTAACAAACTTCAGTAATCAAAAGGTATGTCATATTGTTTTGTACTTGCTTAGGAAGATAAAAGCTTACAACTCAATTTAAAAAATAAATTAGTTGATGATATTAACCTGGTTATTTTTAGTGCAGATTTGAACTAAATAACACTAAGGTTAGTATATGCTTCATCTTCAAATATCTTAGCAAAAACTGTCCATAGTAAGCATATGTTCCAAATTGTTAGAGATGCCCCACATCAAAAAAGTTTTCATGATAGGGGGAAAAAAATGGCATTGATGATATGGCTCTGTTAAATCTCTTTGGCAACAGAATCAAAGTTGTGACAGAAACAAGGAGCAAACAGCAAAGAAAGTCACCTGGAATCTAGATGAATAAGTCAACATTCTAGGGAGAAATCTAAGAAAATCATCCTGCAACAGCAGAGGGCTAGGACATGGCGAGGATGTAAGGGCTGCCCCAATCTCAAGTGGCTGAATAGAATGGAGACAGCGGTAGGGTGGATGCCTCTTAAAAGGGGCCATGTCTGTAGTGGGACTTTGCAGTGATGGACCTGCTTAACTTCTGAACACCAGTGCCTTTCGGTGTGTGCAGGGGGCACCAGGACTTACAAGGGACACTATAGTGGAGTTACTGGAGCAAGGGCTGAAGCAAGATTGCTCTGCACAGAAATGCCAGAGGTATCCATTGTTCCTCTGTGAGCGCTCCCTCCCTCCCAGTGTACCCATGCAATGCTGCCGTAGTGAAGATATCATTTAACTGGATAACAGAGATTGCTCCACCCAGAAAATTCTCTGAAAATATTACCTCCCCATTTCGAGGCCCCATCCAAGCCATTCAGGTGTGTCCTCGCTTAGTCAGGTGCTGCCTTGCTGAGCAGTGCTTTGGACTCACACTGGAGGCAGCTGGCCTCAATTTCTCAACCTTTTGAGGCAGCTATAAGCACGACATTGTGGATTGCTTGCCGAATCTTAACAAGGTGGCCCTGGAGGGTCACATGCTAGGGTTAAATTTGGCCTGCAACTGAACCCATCTCAGGACCCCACTGGGAACATCTACTACACAAATCCGCTACTAATAAGACCAGCGAGACTTAGGAACTTTACTTAGTACATAGAAACAGACACAAAATGGGAAAAACAAAGATGCAGAAGAAACCATATGAGAGAAGCAGAACAGAGATTCAGAATAATGGAGTCAAGCAATCTAACAGATGCAGAGTTCAAAACACTGGTTATAAAGATGCTCAATGAATTTATGTGAAGTATAGATGAATTCAGTAAAAGCTTCAACAAAGAGATAAAAACATTAAAAATGAAAATGAAACTTATAAAAGGGAAACCAGTCAGAAATGATGAACGCATTATCTGAGATGAGAAATATATTAAATGGAATAAGCAAAATGAATAAAGGACAGTACCTATATAAAGAATGGGAAAGCCAAGACATTCAATTTAGAATGGCAAGAAAAAAAGAAGCCAAAGACTATAATAATAATTGAAGGAGCCTGGGGAAACCATTACATGTAAAATATCCATGTCATAGGGGTCCAAAAATAAAACAAGATGTTGAAGAGATACTTTTGAAGAAATAATGATGGGAAACTTCCCTAACCTGGTGAAGGAAATAGAAATACAACACCAGGAAGCTCCAAGAGTCTTAAGAAAGATGGGAACCAAAAGGCCTATATAAGACACATCATAATTAAAATGCCAAAGGTTAAATACAAAGAGAACTTAAAAGCAGCAAGAGAAAAGCAGTTAGTTTCCTACAAGGGAGCACCCATAAGACTGGTAGCTGACTTCTCAAAAGGAACTAATAGGACAGAAGGGCTTGGCAACAAAATATATGACATGATGAAAACCCAGAATCTACAACCAACAATACTTTATTCAGCAAAGGTATCATTTAGAGTTGAAAGAAAGATAAAGAGCTTCACAGAGAAAAAAAGCTAGCAGAATTTATCATCGCCAAGCCATATTACAGGAAATGTTGGAGGGACTTCTTTAAGAAGAAAAAATATGTATGAAAACATGAATAAAGAATGATAACTACATTCCTATCAAACAAGTACCTCAAATAGAAAAGAAAAAAGTGCTCCAACTAAAAGATAGAGTGGCTGAATGGATGAGAAAACAAGACCCTACATTTGCCTGCCCTATAAGAGACTCACTTCTTGATTAAAAATACACATACAAACTAAAAGGAAGGGGTTTGAAAAAAATATTGCCATGATGGACCTACAGGATATTGTGCTGGATGAATTGAGTTGGGATAGAGAAAGGCAAATATCGCATGATTTCACATACATGTGAAATCTAAAGAACAAAATCAAAAAACAACAAAAGTGGAATAAACTTCATAGAAAACAGAGAATATTTAGAGGGATATAGATGGGAGGGGTGTAGGAGGACATAGAGAAGGAGAAGGGATTAAGAGGTACAAATGAATTGCAGAATAGCCATGAACATGCAAACTGTAGCATGGGGAAGATGGTTAATGGTGTAATAAATATGCAAGGAGGAAGATTTAGTGGGGTGATCACTTTGTGAGTTTATGTGAATCTTGATCGCTATGCTATACAACTAAAACTGGTATATTATTGTACACCAACTATAATTTTTAAAAAACTCATTGAATTGTACAATGTACACAAGCAACTTTGTTATATTTCAGTAAAGATGGAAAAACAATTTTACATGAAAAGTTGTGCAGAATATTTGAAAAAAAGTGTTGAGTATTTATTTTATTAATACTGCTTCTAGGAAAAGTCACTTGATCTGATATATGCCATCCATCAATCTATAAATCTTTATTTGGATCCTTATAAAATGTTATTTAAAATGTATTAGATATTTTTTTCTTTTAAATATATTATCCTTTGAGAAACCTTATTTCATAATTTTTTAAACATTTAATTTTATTTTGTTATTAGTTTCAAGTATACAGTACACTGGTTAGACATTTATATAGTTTATGAAATGATCACCCTAATTTCTCTATCACCCTCTGGCTCTCCACATAACCAGTACATTACTACTGACTGCATTCCCTATGCTGTGTTCCTCATCCTCATGACCTTGCCTCACTCATTATTTATTGAACAAAGTCCAAAACACTTAACTCTGGAATTCAGAACTCTCAGAGTCAGGTCTCAACACACTTTTAAAGTCATAGATAGATAGATAGATAGATAGATAGATAGATAGATAGATAGATAGATATAGAGATATAGAGATGATGATGATATATAGATATAGATATAGATATAGATATAGATAGATACAGATCTATCTATCTATCTATCTATCTATCTATATCTATCTTCTATCATATATCTATCTATCTAATCTTCTTTCCTCTACCTTAAATGCCCTACATTCCTTCCATACTGGTATGCTTGGCATTTTCTGAACACACTTTATTTTCCATGGCAATTTCTTAGCCCATAATAGTCTTTCTCTACATCTGCACCTGTCATAGTTTTATCCATTTTTCTAGAGCTAGCTCAAGTCATCTGCACCACAGAGCTATCTCTAATTTAGACTGTGCTCATTATTCAATAGTTCAGGTATTTAAAAATATTTTTGACTGGGTGTAGATTTTTCTAACAAGAAGTAAATGACAGTGATCTTAATTTTATAGCATCTTTTCAGATAAGTGACTCTTAAAAACAAAAGCAAAAGCAGAACTATCACAACATTTGTATTTCTTTCCTTGGGTAAAAACTTGCCACTTTTCTGTACTGATGATTTTCATGAGCATGTAGGAAACATTTTCAATTCACAATGTTTTTTATGCCTTAAAAACAAACCAAAGAGAGACAAATCCAGTTAGATGGCTAACATAAGACATAATTGTCTTCTGAAAGCAGAATTAAGGCTGAAGACCAAAAAACTTTATCAAGTATGTTGTACCACTCTTGAAATATTTGCAAAAAAGATTTAGCATGAATCTAGTTCTCAAAATTACTCTTACTATTCTCACAATATTAGGAGTATAGAAACCACGTAGTTTGTGAGATTAAGTACATCCTCATTCTCATGTCAGAGACAGAAATAACTTTTTTTCATCATTTCCTGGAAATGAATAACTAGTTGGTAGATCTCTCTAACTGTAGGCAACATGAAATGATGATCAGCTCCTAGATATACTCAGCAGGGAGATCTGTTCTTCAGCTTTCTAAGATGATTTATGAGCATGAAATTGTGAGGTTTCAAAAACTTTCTTTAGTAAGTAGAAGTCAGGGGGCTCTATGGTTTCTACAGTTTTTCCAGAATTGATCTAGCCCACTCCCACTTCCAACCCATTCCAGGCAGTTATTTCTATAACACACACGCAAAAAACTCTAAGAACTATAGAAGAAATAATTATTTTTCCTTGGTATTTTTATTGTTCATTCATTAATAACTTAATGATTCTGGATTAATGAATGATTACTTAAATATCTAATCATCAATAGAGACTTTCTGGATAGTTTATTTGTATTTTAAATTTTGTTTCTATGATTTTTATACAAGGGAAAAAAGTGAATTGACATTTTGGGATTACTAACACCTGCTACAGCATGAATGAATAATTAAGATTACAATATTAAGATATAATTTCTTAACTAATATAGTGCATTTTCTCAGTGAGCATAAAGACATTCATCCTATCCAAATTACTAATTATTAACCATGTTTTTATTGATTGAAATTTTTAATCTTACTTGTATATTATATATAAAAATTCCTAAAGAAAAGCATGGTTTTAATAACTAATGTTTTAAAATATTTTTTTTTTAATTTTTCAACTACAGGTGGCATACAATATTATATTAGTTTGGGACATTATATATATATATATATATATATATATATATATATATTATATATATTATAAAATAATCACCCCAATATATCTAGTACCCATCTGACACCATACACACTTATTAGACTATTTTTGACTATTTGCTTATGCTATACTTTACATCCTATGACTATTATGTAACTAGCAATTTCTACCTTTTAATCCCTTCCCCTTTTTCCATCCTTCCAACAGCTCTCCCATCAAAATGTTCTAAATTTCTTTCTATTTTGGTTGTTCATTTATTTCATTCTTTGGATCCTATTTATTTATTTATTTAGCTCTTTTGATTGGCTGTTTTCTGCTACTTTATCAACCAGATCATTGATTCAATTCTCTGCTGCATTTAAACTATTGTTGACTCTCTCTAATGTATTCTTCAATTATTACAGTCTTCATTCTGATTAGTTCTTTTTTGTTATCTGTCTTCATTTTTATGTTTTTCTATCTCTGTTAAAGTTCTTACTGAGTTCATCTACTCTTTCAAAGTTCATTGAGTCTCCTTATAACCAATGTTTTGAATTCTGCATTTGATAGATTGCTTGTCTCCATTTTGTTGAGTTGCTTTTTGGAGTTTTGTTCTGTTTTTCAATTGGGACATGTTTTTTGTTTTCCACATTTTGGCTGCCTCCCTGTATTAGTTTCTATGTATTAGGTAGTATTTCTATGTCTCCCAGTCTTAGTAGTGTGGCCTTATGTAGTAAATGGTGCTGTGCGGGTCCAGTGACACAGTCTCCCTGGCCACCTGAGCTGTGCGCTCCAGGTATGTTCCTTATGTCGGTTCTCTGTGCGCCTCCCCCCCCCCCATTATAGTTGAGCCTTGGTTGCTGTTTGAATGTCAACAGAAGAAATTTACCCTAGGGTTTATTGATTTTGAGGACTGGTCATGACTAGAATGAAGGAGTTGTTATTTAGGGACCAACCCTATAAAGCAGGATTCACTTTAGTAGGGCTCTGGTGCCTGCTCAGTATGCTCTTTAGATGTGTCATTTGTGGAGGTAGTTAGGTGATGCTAATGGTGTGATCTGAGGCTGACTGCTGGGTATATTTGTTCTGGGGCCTCTTGCCTATTGCAGGCCAAGTTTAGTTTCTGCCTGTGCTTTGCCTAGGACACTTGGTATAAGCTATAAAATGATCTGCAGATGGTTGTCACTTGTGCTGAGCTTAGACATACCTTGGAGGGACTAAGCTGTGAGCCAAGGGTAGCTGCCACTAGTGCCAAGGTTAGGGCTGCTTAGAAAGATGTATGGGGCATGCAGCCAGAAGCTGCTTGTTTGGGGTTTGTGAACCTTTGAGAGATTTTCGGAAAGTCTGCAGCATGAGATAAGACAGACTGTTTATATGGAAAAACCACAAGTTGGGCGGTGTGGAGTCCCAGGGAATCACCAGGGCAGGAAACCATTGTTCACCAGTTTAAGGACACTCAAATATGGTGCCCACCTAAGTCTGTACAATGAACAGGGAGAGAACTCAAGAAAGGAATAATGGCCAGTACTTCCATCTAGGAGGTGCTACCCCTCCAACCTTTGCCTGGAAGCCAGACATTTTAGCTTCTCCCAGAACCATATCCACGATTCCTTTTTAGCTGCTGCCTCATAATTGGAGCTCAGAGTGAGTGAGTTCATCAGTGAGTAAGTCCATATGTGGCCCTTTAAAAGGAAAGTCTGAGACTCCAGCAGCCCTCCATCTCCCTTAGCCACAATCTTTGCTGGTTTTCAGAGGCAGAAGTTGTGGGGACTTCTCTTCCCAGCATTGGAAATTTGGGCTAGGGAACCTACTGTGGGGCTGGGATCCATCATTCCTCTGGAGGGACCTCTGCAGCTGAAATACCCTTTCCAATTTTTAACAGCCACATGTGGGTATGGCAACCAGATCGATCAACATCTCTGCACCTTCTACAGGTCCTGTTGTGGCTTTCTTCTGTGTATCTTCAGTTAAAGGTCTTTCATTCAGCTAGACTTTAGGTGATCCTCAATGGTGGTTGTTCTGTAGTTCAGTTGTAATTTTGATATGGTCACAAGATGAAACAAGCATAGCATTTACCCACTCCACCATCTTGACCAGTTATGAAATACTAATGTTTTAAAAGCAAATGCTGAAAATAAAAAAATGTATTAAAGATATTTGACTGAAAAAGTAGTAGATATTTTTAATGTTTAGAAAATAACTATTTTTGTAACAGTATAGCATTAAATCAGAATAAATCATACCCATAGAATACTATTTTCATGGTAATACTTTAAGTCTATATTTGGTATTGTTTTGAGTTTACCATTTTATTTGTTTTCTAGGATATGTGACAATGTTTAGTAAGTTTAAAGAAAAAACTACACCAATTACAAAATCGGCAATTTCTGTGTATCCAGAAACCATACACAATGATGTTATTTACTCTTTTTTAGGCACTGCAAGTAGGAATTAAGAGAAATGTAAAACAAACAAACAAACAAAAAACAAAAAACAAACAAACAAACAAACAAAAACCCCAGCCAAACAAACAAAAAACTAAAAAAACAAAAACAAGACAAAAAAACACACAGTGAAAACAGGGTGGAGTGAGAGATGTCCTCAGATCTTTCCCTTGAAACAACAATAAGCTGAACATCTAAAACTCAACAAAGAACATTCAAACTGCACACCAGCATGTCTGAGCGTGGATCTGCGCATAAGAGCTACCAATGGTCAGAAACCTGGGTGTTGGGTGGTGGACTGGGACAAATAAAGAAGCTGCCTCTTGCAGTCGCCAGAGTTCCTTGCAGTAGGAGGGGAAGGGTGAAGGTGCGGCAACTTCCCTGATCAACCCTGTCTGAGAGTGCCAGGACTTTTCTATGCAACCAGCAGCAGGGCTCAGTCATCAGTGCAGAAAGCAGAGAAGTGGGAAGGGACAGCAGAAAAACAACAGTTTGATTTTTATCAGCCCCAGCTGAAAAACCGAGGCTGAGCTGCAACACCCAACTCCTAACTCAGAGGGCCTTTCCCCCTATGCCCTCCAAGACCCATTACAGCGGAGCCCCAGGGGAATCTGAGCAAAAGCTGTGGAGACAGAAGCTACCTCTCTCAGCCTCTGGTTCTCCCTGCAGAAGAAGGAAGAGGGGAGAAGGTGCAGCAACTTCCATGAATAGCCCTGCCTGGAAGTGCTAGGACTTTTCTACATAGCCTGCAGCAGGGTTTAGTCATCAGGGCAGAAAACAGAGAAATAGAATGAGACTGCAGAGAAACAACAGTTGATTTCTACCACTGCCAGTTTGCAAAACCGAAACTGAGCCACAGCTTCCAACCCCAAACTAGAACGCTCCTCCCCTCATACCAGCTGAAACAGATCACTGCTGAGCCCCACAGGAATCTGAGCAAATGATAACGAAACTGTTGCTAACACTGAGAGGGACTGAAACTGAAAGTAATGAGTGTGATTAAAATCTACAAGAAAAGAAAAGACAGCAGGCTCTATTTAAAGCAAGGATCCAAGAAGCTTAGACGCCACTACTGGAAACCAAAACAAAAGCACCTAGTTTGTAGCAGGCTGAAGAGAGACCTTTATATAATAAATCGTCCTTCTGGAAAAACAACAGAATACACTTCCATTAATGCCCAAGAGGAGAAATAGTCCATTAAATACCATAAACAACCAAAGTGAAAAGGCATGTTAGAAAGAAAAAGAAAAATCTCCAGAAAATGAGCTTAAGACATAGAAATATGCAACTTAAGTGACAGAGAATTGAGGATGGTACTTCTGAAAAAAACTCAATGAGAACAAAAATAAATCAAATAAACATTTTCAGGAGTTGAAAAAACAACTAGATGAGCAGAGCAAAAAGATTGAAACCCTCAAAAAGAACCAAAATAGAACTTCTGGACACACACACACACACAAGCACACACACACACACACACACACACACACACACACACAAAGGAAAGAAAACAAACAACAAACAAAAAAGCAAACGCCACACTGCAAGAACTGAAAAATGAAAAAAACGAAATAGCAAGCTGGGAAACAAAGACAACCAAAAGGAAGAAAGAACCAGTGATATCAAAGACAGGAATCTAGAAATAAATCAGAAAGGAAGAAGACAGAAACTAAAGAATGATAATTAATAAAAGAGAAATACAAGAATTAGCTGATACTATCACAAGAAGAAACATAAGAATAATGGGCATTATTGAAGGTGAGGAAAAGAAACAGGGGCTAAAAAAAAATTTTCAGACAACTAGTGGATGAGAATTTCCCAAATCTAAGGATGAGTTGAAACTTGGAATTCAAGAAGTCAACAGAAACACCCAATTATCTCAACCTAAAAAAGCCTTCACCAAGACTCATTGTATTAAAGTTATCAAAAAATCAAAGAGAAAGATAGAATTCTCAGAGCAAGCCAGAGAGAACACAGTAATGTATAAAGGAAGCCCATTAGATTACCATTGGACTTCTCAGTGCAGACCTTACAAAACAGAAAGGAATGGAATCAAATATTTACACTATTAAGTGAAAGGAACTACCAGCCACTAATATTGTGTCCAACTAAAACTCTCCTTTAGATGTGAAGGAAAAATTAAGACCTTAGCAGACATCCAAAAATTGGAATTCTTCACTACAAGGCCTGTACCACAGAAATTCTGAAAGAGTCAGTTCACCTAAAACAAACAAACAAAAAATACATAATTAGGAGTAAAGTGACTATCAGGCAAATAGAAGTAGAGAGTGCAGCCCATACTAAGACAAAGCATTATACTCTTAAATAATCAGAAGAGAATTGCTATAGCAAGATAGTAATGAACGCTCAGCACACATAGAAACAAATTAAGATAACAATGACTGAAAAGGGAAGGATTCAAAGATCCAAATTCACAAGGGGAAAAGAGATAAGGCACACACAGAGGAAAACAGATGACTGAATATATATAACTATTCTTAACATATTCATAATGGTAACCACACACAAAAGATTCAGAACTGAAGTATATAACACAAAACAAGAAAGAACCAGAGGCAAAAAGCCACAAAAGCCCACCAAAATAAAAACACAGAAACACAAGGAAAAGGAAGCAAGGAAACATTAAGCTACCAGAAAGCAAAAGATAAAAAGGCTGTAAGAAGACATCATCTTTCAATATACCCTAAATGTAAATGGACTGAACTCGCCAATAAAAAGACACAGTTGCAGAATGAATCAGAAAACAAAACCATATACTGTGTCCAGGAGACACATCTCAGATCCAAAGACAAATATAGACTCAAAGTGAAAGGGTGGAAAATGATATTTCAAGAAAATGGCATTCAGAGAAGAGTGGGACTAGTGGTACTGATATCTGGTGAATAAACTTCAAAATCAAAAAGGTAAAGAAAGATACTGAGGGACACTTCATAATGATAAAGGGAATCATAACACCAAGAAGACATAACATTATTAATATCTATGCTCCCAATCAGGGAACTAAAGGGAGAAAGAGATCGAAACACTATCATAGTAGGGAACCTAAATACTCCCTGTCAGAGAGATCATACAAACAGTAAATCAATAAGGAAATAATATCTTTAAATGAAAACATTACACCAACTGGTACAATTGACATATACAGAGCCTTTTATCTCAAAACAGCTGCTTATACATTCTTCTCTAGTGCACATGGAACATTCTCAAGAATTGTCACATACTGGGATACAGAGATAGCCTCAACAAATGTAAGAGGGTTTGAATCATACCAACTGTATGCTCTGATCTTAATGCTTAGAAACTAGAGATCAACTGCAAAAAATATCAGGAAAAACCAAAAATACATGGAGATTAAATAACATGCTACTGAAGAAAAATTGGGTAAGGAAAGAAATAAAAAGAGATCAAGTGATACATAGAGAGGGAATAATGATAGTGCAACATATCAAAACTTGTGGACACAGCAAAAGAGGTCATAAGAGGAAAGTTCATATCATTACAGACCTATCTCCAAAAAGAAGAATGAGCCAAATAAACAACCTACAGCTTCATCTTGAAAAACTAGAAAAGGAAGAACAAATGAGGCCTAAAGTCAGCAGAGGAAAGAAATTGTCAAAATTAGAGCAGAAATAAATGAAATAGAAACAAATAAAAAAATAGAAAAAATAAATACAACAACAAATCGTTTCTTTGAGAAGGTTAATAAAAGAGAGAAACCCTGGGTAGACTCACTAAAGAAAAAAAGAGAAAGGACACAAATAAACGAAATCAGGTATGAGAAGAGGAGAAATTATGACTGACATCACAGAAATACTAAGGATCATGGAAGAATACTATGAAAAAGTATATAATAACCAATTTAATAACCTAGGTGAAATGACCAGTGCTTAGAAAAATACAATCTTTCTAGACTGAATCAAGAGATATGGAAAATCTAAATAGACTGATCAGCAGTAAGGAAATTGAAACAATCATCAAAACCTACCAGAAGTAAAAGTTCAGGCCAGATAGCTTCACCAGTGAATTCTACCAAATATTCCAAGATTTAAAACTTATTTCCTCTCAAAGTTTTCCAAAAAAATCCAAGAGGAGGCAATATTTCCAGTTCATTTTATGAGGCCAATATTACCCTGATATCAAAACCTGATTAAGATAACACACACACAAAAGAAACTACAGACCAATATCTCTCATGAACACTGATGCAAAAACTCCTAAATAAGATACTAGTGAACCAAATACAGCAACATATTAACAGATTATACACCACCATTAAGTGGGCTTAATCCCAGGGCACAGGGATGGTTCAACATATGCAAATTGATTAAACGTGATATACTACATAAACAAATTAAAACTAAGAATCATATGATCATATCAATAGATGCAGAAAAAGCCTTCCAAAAGATACAGCATCCATTTATGATCTAAACACAACAAAATTGGTATAGAAGGAAAGTATCTGAACATAGAAAGGCCATATATAAAAAACTCTCAGCGAACATTATATTTAATGGTGAAAAAGCTTCCCTTCAAGATCAAAACAAGGCAAGGCTGTCCACTATTGCCACTGTTACTCTAGAAGAACAATGCATATCCTAGCAAGTGCCATCAGGCAAGAGAAATATAGAAAGGCATCCAAATAGGAAACAAAGAAAATCAAACTGTCACTATTTGCAGATGACATGAGTCTTTGTACAGAAACTCTAAAGACTCCACAGAACGCTACTAGGAACAATAAGAAAATAAAATAATATCTCTGGATATAAAACCAATGTTCAAAACTCCATAGAGTTCTTATAATCTAAAAATGAAGTGTCAGAAAAAGAAGTAGGTAAAATAATTCCTTATGGACTTACAACAAAAAAATAAAAGACCTAAAAATAAATTTAATGAAACATGTAAAGGACATATATAATGAAAACTGCAAGACTCTATTTAAAAAATCAAAAAGATACAAGAAATGGAAAGATATTCCATGTTCTTGGATTGGAAGAATCAATATAGTTAAAATGACCATATTACATAAAGTATTATACAAATTTAATGCAATCCTCATCACTCTCATCTGCATTTCCTGAAGAAATAGAACAAAAAATCATCAGATTTTTATGGAAGCCCCAAAGAACCCGAATTGCCAAAGCCATTCTGAGGAAACAACAACAACAACACAACAACAACAACCAACAACAACAGCAACAACAAAAAGCAAGGCTGAGGCATCACTCTGCCTGACTTCAAATATTATATAAGCAACAATAATCAAAATGGCATGGTATTGGCAGCAAACAGAAACACGAGCCAGTGGAACAGAATCAAGAGTCAGAAGTAAACCCACATTCATATGGTAAATAATTTTCACCCAAAAAAAAAGGCCAAAAACATACAATGGAGGGAAAAAAACCTCTTCAGTAAATGGTGCTGGGAGAACTGAAAAGCCACCTGAAAATACTGAATTAGATTGTTGTCTATCACCACGTACCAAAATTAACTGAAAATAGAGAAGGACCTGAGTATAAGACTGAACAATAAAATGCATGGGATGAAACACAGGAATGAAACTCAAAGACCTTGGACTTAAATAGGATCTTATGAATTTGACCTCAAATGCAAGAGAAGTTAAAGCTAAAATAAATGAATGGGACTATATCAAACTAAAAAAGCTTCTGCACAGCAAAAGAAATCGTCGCAAAGGTAAAGAGACAACTATCTCAATGGGAAAATACATTTCAAGCAATGCTTCCAATAAGGGTCTAATATCCCAAATATACAAGGAACTAGTATGACTCATACAACAACAAAAACACAAAGTATCCAATCAAAAAATGGGCAGAAGACCTAAACAGATACTTCTCCCAGAAAGACATACAAATGGCCAAAAAAACATTTGACAAGATGCTCATCACCACTAGGTGTTAGGAAAATGCAGATCAAAACCACAATGTGATACCATCTCCCCTTGTTAGAATAGCTATAATCAACAGAACAAGTAATAACAAATGCTGGAGAGGATGTGAAAAATAGGAACTCTCATATGCTGCTGGTGGGACTGCAAATTGGTATAGCCACTATGGAAAACAGTACGAATGTTCCCAAAAAAACTAAGAATTGATCTACCATATGATCCAGCAATTCCTCTACTGAGTATTTATTCTAAAGACTTGAAAATTCATATTCATAAAGGTATTTGCATACAGATGTTCATAGCAGCATTATTCATGGTGGCCAGAACATGGAAGCAGGCAGTGTCCTACAATAGATGATTGTCTAAAGAAGTTGTGAACACACACACACACACACACAACACACACACACACACAATGGAATATTACTCAGCCATAAGAAGAGATGAAATATTGCCATTTGTGGCAATAATGGTCCTTGAAATAATCATACTAAGCGAAATAAGCCAGACAGAAAAAGTTGAAAATTGCATGATATCACTTACATGTGGGATATAAACCTAAAAGCACAAATGAACAGGACAAACAAACAGAGACTCATGGGCATGGGACTATAGACTAATTGTTACAAAGGGTAGGGTTTGGGGAGGAGGGGGAAGTTAGATGGGTAAAGGTAGAATATATTGATGTCAAATTATAATGTACACCCGAAAATTATATAACTGTTTTAACCAATGTTATCCTAATAAACTTCATTTAAAAAAGTCATGGGAATGTAATATACAGCACTGGGAATATAGACAATAATATTGTAATAACTTCATATAGTAACAGATGCTCCACGTCCTACCATGGCAATCACAGATATATATGTCAAATCATATGTAAAGTTATATCTTAAATCATTATGTTGTATACCAAAAGTAAATAATATTATATGTCAACCATACTTTGATAAAGTTGTTTTAAAAATAGTACTAATCACACCTCTTTGTCTCCAAAAAGCAACAATCCCAAGCCAGAATGCTTCACTGACTTTTTTGAAATTTTCTACTGCTATGGGATTTCAAGAGCTACACTATCAGCCATGACCTACCTTGCTGGCATAGTGCATAGGCTCTATTAAATTATTTTTTTAGTAAAGATAAATCATGTTCATAAAGCCTCCTCACTGTAATTTCCAAAGAACCAAGACAAAATATTTGAGGAAGAAAATGTTTTATTTGAGATACATAGGTTTACAGATTTGACTAGTAATGAAAAAAAAATAAAGATTTAGGTAATGTTTTATAGGGGTTTTGCTAAAACATATTAATTAGTGAATCACCATCCAGAGTGACATATTTTTCTTTGTAAAGGTAATAGTGTTTTGGAGCTACACAGATTCTCTGCCTGGAGCAGCAAAACACAATAATATTGCTTTGCTTTATGGTAGGGAGAAAAACTCCCTCCTTCTGATTTTTTCCCATGGTGTCCACACTTATTTCTAACTTTTATTACACAAAACCCTGACCTTTTAGCTCTCTACTTCAAATGAGTCTCTTGACTGCAACAGTTATGATTTTATCAGCTTTGGAACCAAAAATATGTTTTCTCATATTTTATGTCTGCACAGAGATTCTGGTAGTCAGAGAATTCACAAAGTAGGGATGCACAGAGAAAAATCACTCTACCTACACTTGCCTTGGACACATCTTCGTTAATTTGAAAGTATTTGGGGCAAGGAAGCAGGGTCATCCCTAGCTGAGTAAATAGGCTATCAACTTGTTTGTAACACATTGATTGATAGCAGGCTCTTAATAGCAATCTTTCTTTTAATTCTAGGAAGGAATTTGCATAAAAGAAATGCAAAAATTACAAAAGATTTGGAATTTTAGCTTAGCAAACATATTTGAAATAAAATATATGTGTGCATCCCACAATTCTGCCTAAGAAAGAAACTGAGACCCAGTCTGTTTAGCAGATTTTTCACTCTTAATGGCTGAAGCAGGATCCCATTTACATTCGTCTAATTTTAATTACTGAGAAACACACCATTTGCACATATAATTGCCCACTCATACTTTTTATCATACCTAATACTTGCAGTGTTAAGCCATACAGAATAATAAATATTAAACTTGGCATTTAAATGATAAATTTTAGAAGAAAATGAGTGCTAACGCTTTCAATAGCCAATTAGTGTCGATTACATTGGCCAAATATTTAGGAAAAGTGTTGTTGGAAATTTAAGTAACTAAAAACAATATATCTATGGTGTTTTATGTGCAACACTTCTCTTAAATGAATTTTAAAATATTAATAGTAATTTATCACAATTTGCTTCTTTATATTGTTTCATTAATAAACTTTATTCTTTAGAGCAGTTTTATGTTCAAATGAAAATTGATTAGAAAGTACAGAGACCTTTCATACAGCTAGTCCCCACACATGTACAACTTTCTCTACTAACACCTGAAACCACGTCCGTATATTTGTTGCAATTGATAAATCTACATTGACACATTATTATCACCCAAAGTCTATAGTTTACATTAGATTCACTGCTGCTGTCGTATATTGCATAGATTGGACAAATGTATGCAGACATGTATCCACTATTGTGATTTTGATATATGCATACATAGTTTTGTTTTCCTAAAAATCTTATGGGCTATTCCTAGTCATTCCTCCTTCCCCCACAATCTCAAACAACCATTAATCTTTATATTGTCTCCATAGTTTGCCTTTTCCAGAATGTCATATAATTAGAGTCATACAGCACGTAGCTTTTCTTAGATTTGGCTTCTTTCAAGTAATAGTATGCATTTAAGGTTCTTCCAGGTTTTCTTATATTTCTAAGTTTTGGAAATGTGATTTTCCTGCACTCTCCTTTTCTATTGCCGCTGAAGTATAAAATTATTAAGAAATGAAAGAGAAATTAAGAAAAAAATCCCATTTACATTTGCAACTAAAAAAAAAAAAGAATACTTAAGGATAAATTGAACCAAGGAGATAAAATACCTATACATAAAAATTGTAAGACATTGAAGAAAGAAATTGAAGAAGAAACAAATAAACAAAAGTAGTACTCACATAAAAGCAGACACAGAGATCAATAAAACAGAATAGAGAGCCAGAAATAAACCCATGCCTATACGGTCATTAATCTATGACAAAGGAGCAAGAATATACAATGGAGTAAAAATCTATTCCATAAATGCTGTTAAGGAAACTGGACAGACATGCAAAAAAGTTAAACTAGACTGCCTTCTTGCATCATATACAAGAATAACAAAATGAATAATGTAAAACCGGAAATCATAAAAACTCTAAGGAAACATAGGCAACAATCTTCTGACATTGTTCTTAGTAATATTGTTTCTGATATATCTGTTTGGGCAGGAAAACAAAAGAAAAAGTAAATAAATGGGACCACATCAAACTTAAAAGTTTTAGACAGCAAAGGAAACCATCAACAAAGCGGGCAGACCACCTACAAATGGGAGAAGATATTTTGCCTATCGCATCTGACAGAAGGTTAATATCCAAACATATAAAGAACTCAGGAAACTCGACACTAAAAATATAAACAATTCAATTTAAAAGTGAACTGAGGACCTGAACAGACATTTATCCAAAGGGAAAACAGACATCTGTGAAAAGATGCTCAATCACTAATCATCAAAAAAATACAAATTAAAACCACATCTGTCAGAATGGTCATCATCAATAAATCAACAAACAATAATTGGTGCTGAGGATGAGGATGTGGTGCAAAGGGAACTCTCCTGCACTGTTGGGATTGCAAATTGATGCAGCCAGTATGGAAAACATTTTAGTTTCTTTAAATAACTAAAAATAGGACTACCTTATGACCCAGGAATTCCACTGCTGTGTATTTATCTAAAGAAATCCAAAACACTAATTTAAAAGATATGTGCATCCCTATGTTCACTGCAGCACTATTTACTATAGCCAAGATATAGAGGCAACGTGGGTGCCCAACAATGGATGAAAGAATAAAGAAGAAATGGTACTTATATACAACAGAATATTACCCAGTCACAAAAAAGGAAAATATCTTACCATTTGCAACAACATGGATAGACCTAGGTGGTATTTTGCTAAGTGAAATAAGTGAGATATAGAAAGGCTAATACTATGTATCTTACATGTGAAATCTAAAGAAAAAAAAATAACTGAACAAACAGAACAGAAATGTATAGAATCAGAGAACAAACTCATGGTTGTCAGATGTGAGAGAGATAGGGGTCTGAGAAAAAGATAAAGGGATTAGGAAGTACAAATTGGTAGTTACAAATAGCTACGGGACTGTGAAGTATAGCATAGGGAATATAGTCGATAATGTAATAACTATGTATAGTGTCAATGGGTACTAGACTAATTAGGGATCACTTCATAAATTATATAAATATCTGAGGACTATGTTGTACACCTGAAACTAATGTAAAATAATATTAAATGTCAACTTTATTTGCAAAAAAAAAAAAAAAAAAAACCCAGAAAATACAGACTGGTAAGAGAAAATTTATAACATGGAAATGTAAGATCCCAGAACAAGAAATTCCAAAGTGTGCTCTGTGTTGAAAATGGAGTGGGGAATAGTGGAAGAGAAAGAGTTCTCAGATAAAATAAGTGTGAAGAACAAAATCATAACTGCATCTTTCCTGAGAATTTCTCAAAGCCTCTAATATTGGGACCCATCAAGTTAAGGACACAGATTTAATTTTTATTACTAGATTTATTTGACCATCAAATCCTTTTTGCACAGAATATTTAGTGGAATTGATCTGGGAAGAATTAGTCATGGTCCTGAGAGCACCCTTCTATTAGCATAAGTTTAGTTCAGTTTTGTTAGATGAGAACTACAATAATCATCCTTTAGATTGTTAAAAGGAGATTTTCTCAAAAAGGCAATTATTTGAATGTATTACCTATAGTTATTCAAGGACAGTTCCTGATGTTTCCCTGTATATGTAAAGAGAATGTAAATCATTCCACAAAGAAATAGCAAGAGAAATATGGATTGCTGGAGAGAGAGGAGGTACTGCGAATGGTGAGAATTGTGTACAAATATTTTTTAAAAAGAACAAAGATATAGTAATCTCAGTCCATTTCTTCACAGAACCTAATCCATACACCTCAAAGTCATTAAAGGGGTCAAATAAGGTAAGTTAATGAAGGTTTCTTTATCCTATTGACCTAATTGCTTCATTAAAGATCAAATTTTGCCTGAAGAGAGCAGGTTCCTTCCCAATGATTCACAATACCCAGAAACCTGGGCTTATTGGAATTCTTAATAAAAATTACAAATATCTTTGTAATAAATTTCAAATGTGGGTTCTTTATAAGTACAGTTTGCCATTAAATTTGTTCATTATCAATTATTATTTTTCTTCTTGCTTTGCTTTTTAATTTTTTTCCTGATGATTTCTAAGTGGTGAAAGACATTCCATTCATAGTTTGTATATGGTAACCCAGGAAATTGATTTTAGTCTTTGGCATAAAAAGTCCATAATGTACTTTTAACTGTTGCTTATTTACACTGAGAGTGCTTCATTGCGTGGTTTCTCAGACAGAGACCCAGTTCTCATCAATTAGCAAATCCTGCCCCTGAAGAGAACTGTCCTTCTAATCTCACACATGACTATAAACTTCCTTTTCTTGTGATCATTTCTTTTATTTTCTTTCAAAAGGAAAAAAGTAGAAAAAAATAATAATTCCAATTCTTTCCTCCTTGTAACTATACTTTTTAAAAATACAGTTTTTATAGGCTTATACATATAAAAAAGCTATAGATAGGATTTTTTCTAGAAAACATAGTGCATATTCATCTTATACATAGATCCAACAATATAGATAAGCAAAAAAAGAGAATTTTTTCAAAATTCCACCCCCCCCCGAAGTGACCAGTGTTATACTGGGGAAGCATTTTCCCTGATAAGCATACACAGAAAAAAAGAGGAAGTGAGCAAAATATAATTTTAAAATAATTAAATGATAGACTATATTTATTTTTAAAAATAAAAAGTATTAAGTTTAATTCTACTTAAATTTAACAGAACAAGAAACAAGTGGAACTGAAGGAACTGGTAAATTTGAAATAGTTTCTTTTTGTTAAAGGATTATCAATTATTAAAAAAAGAAGAAACCTTCTAAAATTAAAGGAAGAATATCATTAGTATGGAGACTTTTAAACTCTACATCTAAACTTAATGGATTATCATGTAATGACAGAAGAGAAAGAAATGCAAAAAAGAATAAACTAAGATAAGGTGTTGGATTGAACAAATTATTTTAAATACAATGATATAGAGCTTTTCTAAAAGTGTTATTCGTGTACCAATCATACTTTTTTGTGTATTTTCCATCAGTCATTTTAAGAGAGGAGAAGAGGTCTCTGAAAAATGCAAGGGAAAGGTTTGCAGAAATGACTGACTCAGCGGGTTATAGATTAACCACATCCTATAAATCTCTAAATGACCTTCTGGAAAATCTTGCAACACCTGCAAGATAAACAATCTGTAAATAGATAGGACCTGTGGTCTGGGAATTCCTTTCCCCTTGCAGCCCCCACCCGAAACTCCACCTGCCCATCCTGAGTCATGAGGTGCACATAAAACCTCAGACAAAGGAATCACATGCCCCTTGCCTGGACATTGCAAAGGAATATAAATGTAAGAAATCAGAACCAGGGAGTGCTCATACCTTGGTGATGTTAAGCTCCATGTGCTCCGCTGATAATTTCCCCTTCCTCTAACAAAGTTGTTTGAATGTTCAAATTCCTCCATTGGGTGTTGCTTCCTGCAACAATTCAGGGAAATTCTACTTTTCTTTCCTTGATGTGAAAGACAAACTTTCTTATTATTTTCTATGTTTTTTCTTATTCAGCGAAACAGTATTTGCCATCCAGTGGAACACAAATTCTGTAAGAAGTTCTGCAAAAATGTTTATTTTCATGACCAAATAATTTGAAAGCAAAAGGTATCAAATGGCTTCTGGAAATTCACATTTTACATTGAAAAATGATAAGGAGCTTTCCTTAAAATGATTATGCAGTAAAAAAAAATGTAGTTAACCTAGTTAACCAGATATTTTGCAAACTTACTTAATCATAGTGTAATGCCCTGGTTTGGAACTCCACGAGCCAAGAAGGAAACTGACATCGATGCAAGCGCAAGAGGGAGTTTAGTGACAAACTTGAGTTTGGACCCCACCCATTCACTGACACAGCAGTGGTTGAGAGGAGCCCCAACCGAGGGGTTGGGACCTAATTTAAAGGGTAAAACCGCAAGCCTTGGGGAGATGCCTTGGCATTACCTGATTGGGGGGTTAGGTTGACCTTTAAAGGGATTGGGTGGTAGATTGTTAGGTCTGCGTGCAAAAGGGGGTCGTGTGCAGTTGGGGCTGCGTATAGAGGGGCCGTGCGCAAAAGGGCCAAGTGCAGAAGGTAGGGCTGAGTGCAGAAGGTGCCGAGTGCATATTGGAATATGTGCAGGAGGAAATAGGGTGGGGGTGCCTTAAGGGCCCACCAAATTAAGCTGGCTTGGCTGATTTGGCCAGGTGGTAAGGCATTGTTCTTGACCACTGGCCTTTGGGAACTTTTTCTACAATCATCTTGGGATCACTAAGAAAAATGGAATCATTCCAGTCTTTCATTAGATACCACCTTTTTGGAATGTTGACTGTTATGTTGTAGAACTTGTATTCCTTAGAACTCACATTGGTCAGGTCAAACATAATATAATGGCTTGGAAGCCACCTGTAACTATATTGTACAGTAGTTGTTGAAAGAAGTATTTTCTTTTAAAGCCACTAAGACTAGAATGAAAACAATCCTTTTGAGGTAATCTATGGTTTAATGGCTTTTTTATCAGAGGGCTAGATCCCTTTCTTTATTTCCTTGAGAACCTCTAGCTCTGCCAAGCTCAGTCTCAGTATGGGTACCTTATCCAGTAGTAGTGGTGTCTGTGGGGTTGAATATAATTTTTCTCATCTGTTTCACTGCACAGATACACAATTAACCCAGACTATTTTCTCCACAGCTCTGACAGAGTGGTTTTCAGGTGATTTTTCCTCATACATTCTCAAAGAGATGTGTTTGAAGAGACTGCATCCTAGCCATTAGTAAATGATAGATCCTTTCTGTGAATTCACTGAATTTAGAGACAATTAATTCCGTAAAGTATTGATCAATAGAAATGTAACTGATTAGAACAACAAATTACCTAGAATTTTTTTCTGTATATACTGAGAGGAGTCAGAGTCAGAAAAATAAATAAATATTGATATCAGGAAAATCAGCTTTAAATTAATTTTTAGTTCAGTTGATTAATTTTTAAATTTATTTCACCTACAGTGATGTAAAATTAGAATAGAATCATATTTATTAACAATAATATAATAAAACCTTTTTGTGTTTACTATTTTTCATTTATAATTAATAAATATCTTATGGTGAGACACTTTGAGCTATACAAATATTTTGCTCCTCATTAAACTTTCATCCCTAGTTTAACATCCACTGATGATTTTTGCCTGACTCAGTTATTGTGTTGATGGTTTTCAAATGATTTTTTAATTCTATTATCTCTTCTACATTTAATGTCTGACATTCTACTATAACAGAAATTTTTTTTCATATCATGAATTCTTATTTTATTTAATGAGTTATAATTTGTTATGATCATTATGTTGATATTCAAATGTCCCAGATTTAACTAGTGAGAATGCTTTCAAGCTAGCTCTGCGAACTTTTGTCATTTTTCCATTACTTTTTAAGTACTCCTTACTATCCTTCACTACAAGATGTCCCATTCACATGCTTCATAGTTTGTAGCACAAAACTCCTTGGTCTTTGATGTTGCCCATATATGATGCCCTTTGCCATTTTGTCTCACATGGGTATTAGAATGCTTATACAACTCTATCTCTACCAGCTTCTTGAGCCTCCTCCATGCTTCCAGACCCCTGCTTGGATGTGTCTATCTCATCCATTTTGAAACCTGTCACACATTATCTTTGCCTTCTTAAACCTACTAATGTAGGGAGGAGACAAGAGAATTAAAAAATGTTAAGTCAAGCTCAATTCAGAGACTGCTATATGCTGATCAGCCCTGCAGTCAGTCCAGGACACCTTCAAAAAAAGGAAGATTTCTGCTGGGATTGCTAATAACCTATTTCCCACACCTGTAAAGGAGAAATAGGAACAATCAGAGTTGTTCTCTAAGGATAAATCATGGGGAACCTATGGATTAAAGGCTAGGAACTGCCAGCAGGGCTTTACTGGACTATATACTCTTCCCCTTCCTGTTCCTCGCTGTAAACCCATATCAAAGGAAATAGGAACTAAAGAATAATATATAAACCGAATTCCCTGAACACTCAGGGTCCCTCTTAGTGCCTTTACTCTGTCTCTATCACTATCCTTGTGTCTCTCTCTATTGTCACTGTTTCTCTCACTGTCCCTCTCACCTTCTGCTTCTGTGAGGATATCACACTGTCTATGGAATGTTAGCCCTTTTCTAATAAACTTTCCTTTTGAATCTAACTTTGGTGTGTGTGTGTTGAATTCTTACTACACTCGGCAAAGGACCATCTTCTTCTCTTGGTACAGGTTGGTCTCCCTGCCAATTGAAGAAATTTGCTCTGTCTTGCATTGTTACCACTCCATGGCATTCTGTAGGATGCTGTGTAGGATACTTCCATAAGTATCTGTTGATTTATGGCCATACACAGAAAATTTGCTTCATTTTAAATCTCAGAAAGAAGAGCAAGCTAAAGAAATGACTTAATTTTTTCAAATGTTAGCACCAGAAGAACTTCCAGGGCACATGATTTGGAATGAGGATCCTAAGATCATTAATTATCAGAGTAGTCTAATTGTTAATAAGACACTTATATGGGGAAACTGTGTTTTTCCTCCTGAACAGAAGACTAATGTATTTGACAAAAAGTATTTAACATTGAATGTAACTTAATCTGGTGTTTTATATATTCTATTATATTCTATTTATATTAGATATCACTGCTATTCCTCTCCCCCTTCATTTCCACTTTGGTAACCCACCTTCTTTTTATTCTCATTTTACACACTCATCTTTAGCGAAAAGTTGTCCAGAATTCAATGGGTAATGGTTTCTGTCTTTAGGCAAGAGAATAAAGAAAAGAGATGAGGAGAAAAAGACAAAAATAGTTGAGAATATGTTTAAAGAGTGTCAGGCCAAGCATCTAAGGGTACAGTGGTGCTTAGCAAAAATATTAATGCGAGTGAGGAAAGATATGTTTAGGAACATCAACACTAAAGATGGTCTGGTGCTAGCATACGCATATAGTTTTTGGACACTTTGTTGATTTTCTCTATAATATATAATAGGTTCTTTACAAAGGAAAAAAAAAAACCTTTCCTGTGTCATTCTTGACTTCTTTAACAAAAATCAGAGCAAGAGATATTTTCATATAAAGAGTGCAGACACTGGAATCAGTAGGAGTTGCTATTTCCTTATGCAAGATCATGAAGGTCAGTTTTTCATATTAAAATGTGGATAATATCTATTTTATTACGTAGTTGTAAGGCATAGAAACTGTATATATATAAAGCTTAGGTTAGAGTGCCTACCATGTTGTAGGCACTTATAAATGTTGCTACTAGACAAAGAGATTCCAGAATCCCATCCTGGTAAGACTCTCTTAAGGATATTATTTTAAAAACAAAAATAAGTCAAACAGGTCTCCAGAGCTCACCTAAGAGATTCTGACTCACTCAGCCTGGGAAGAGAGTTGAAGATATCTTCTTTTCTCTTTAAAGTTTTTTTTTTTTTTTTTTGCTGATGATTGTTCTCATCAGCAAAAGGGGGCAAACAACATCCAGTGCAACATGGGCCTGTAAGTGGGGAAGTTTTCAGAACTAATGAAATTAATACATGTGATTATGGAGTACATGGTCTATGTCTAACCCATACTTTTTCTAAGCTCTTGTCTTTCTTCTATTTCACTGTCCACTTTATATGTTGTACAAGCCTTTGAAACTGGAACATCCAGGCTTTTCCTTCACCATCCACCTTTCAAAGAGGAGAATTCTCTATATGTCCATTTTCAGGCAGAAGGAGAGAAATCTTTTCAGTTTTCTAACAGAGATGAGAGATAAAAGGAAACATCCCTTCCTAACTGGTCTCCTTCCTCCAGTCTCGCTCATTTGTTAATACCAAAGTGATCTTTCTAAAATGCAAAATTAGCCATGCTTGAAAGTCTTTAGTACCCCTTACAAATCTTCAGAATAAAATTCAAATTTTCATGGAAGAATTTGAAGCCTTTTATAATTTGACCTTAGCCTCTCTATATATAGGCTCACCTTCTCCAATATTCCTTCCCTACTTATTGTCCAGATAAACCATACTAATTGTTACTGCCCACAGGTGTTAAGACCTCAATCTACTTGACTTTGCAGTCACTGGCTTTTTTTTTCTGAAATTATTTCTATGTCTGCGGCTACTTCACCTAATCGTGTAAACTTTTTACCCTTAGTCTCCTTGATAGCTACACAGTATCCTTCAAGACTCAGATCAATCATTACATGTTCCTGAAAGCTTTTCTGAGCCCACTTTGCTTAAATCTGCTAACGCTTCTCTTAAAACCTCCTCTTTCTTCCATAGTCTTGATAATACTATATCTTTTTTTTTTTTTTTTTTAATTCTCAAATGCTGAGACCTTAAACATCAATTTTCTAATTTATCTTTTTCTAGACTGGGATTACTTTAAGGAAAATAATTATATAATTATATTTTAGTCATCTTCATTTTCTTAGTTATTTGAAAAACTTCTGCTGTATAGAAAGCACTCACTAAATATGTGCTGAATGAATGAATGAAGAGCTAAATAACAATTTTGTTTTATTTGCTAATAATTCACACTTTACAAATAAGCATAGTAACATTTATTAATTATTAATATCTTGCCCTAATGACAAGTATATAGATTTATTTTTATCTCAGACACATTCTAAGAGTACAATAGGATGTTTTCCAGGGGACATAATTAGGGTAAAGAACGTCTCTTAAAGATCTTACAAAATATAGTTTATTATCATCGTTTCACCCACATAAACATTGAAAATATGGATGTTTCTGAGCTTATTTTTTAAATTTTATTACATCATATGTAGAGAAAGATAGACTGGATTTTATCTGCCCTACTTAGTGTGCCTTCCTTCATGGATCATCTAATCTCTAGTGACAACTTATAGTTAATTATTTCTCCTTTCACTAAGTGAGAAGACAGACTTTATCAATACAAACTGGATCAGGGGGAAATGATTCAGAAAGAAAATAAGTTAAATTTTTTATCCAGATGATGTGCTTTTTGTTGATTTTTGCTGATTAACATAATGGCTAATTCGTGTAGTCACTGTCCTTTGTATGTAGTGGGAACAAGCAGTAGACTCTAATGATTTGAATGTCAATTCCTGAGTAAAATACCTTAGAAGAATGCAGAAGTAGTGATGAATTTACAATATTTTGTTTAAAGTAATTCTCATGAAAGTTTTTTTCCTCTAATTTAAACTTAATTTATCTTCCAATTTCATTATAACAGTATTTATTACAGCGTGGAATTCAGCACAGCAGTGCTGTTCTTTGATCTATTCAAGTTGGCTTAGACTACAAAGTACATCATAGTAATGAACCATCTTACTTATTGCATGAATCCATTCCACAGAAAAGTATTGTATGAGAAGGTTTTCCATAAAGGCTTTCTTACACATGAGTACACTTAAAGACAGTATTTGTCTTTTCACTAGTATACTCATTACTAATAGTATGATAGTACCAATGTAATATGAGTAACTCTGTGTATACACATGCATTAATTGGAGAATAAATGAATACAAATTATAACGGTTATGCCATGGATAAGAAAAAAAATAATTAAAATTAAAATTTTGTTAAGTATCCTTAACAAATATTATCCTATAATATTCTAACTAAAAGTAATAGTTTAAGAATTAATTTAGAACGTTATGAATTAATAAAAAAACTAGCAGTGATTAATAACTAATCTATGCTTGCATTGCACAAAAAAAAAGTGTGCATTTCAGTTTTACATTAGGTTGCTAAGATTAGACAATTCCTCCAAGAACCTCTTATTAAGACATGAAACTTGATTTAGACATACTCAGTTTTGCTTTTTGTTGAAAAGAAGAATTAATTTACGTCTTTCTTCCTTCTGTGGTTAGCCAACACAGCTTGAAAATTAAAATAAAACTACACTTACCTGGAGAAAAAAAATGGCATAGATGATAGAGACTTTGTACATCCCTCTAGCAAACAAATCGAAGTGGTGACAGAAACAAGGAGCAAATAGCAAGGGAAAATCGCCTGGTGTCTAGACGAACAAGCCATACAACTAGGGAGAAATCTAAGCAATCACCCTGCAATGCAGAAGGTAGGTCTCTCTGAGGACTTGAGGCTGCCCAGTCCCGAGCAGCTGAGTGGAATGGAGGCGGTGGCAGCATCAGCCAACAGCAGCCAACAGCAGCCAACAGAAGCCACTCTGTGTCTGTGAGAAGACAATCTCAGTGATGAACTTGCTTGCTCTGAGTTCTAGTGCCATTTTGGCTGTGCAGGGGGCACCAGGGACTTACAAGGGGACACTGAGTTGTTGAGTGAGGTTGAGGTGAGACACACTCTGTACAAAAGTACCAGAAGTACGCATTGTTCCTCTGTTGAGCCCCCATTCCCCCACTCCCAGTGTTGCGGAAGCAGTGCAGCGATAGCAGAGACATCATCAAACTGGATATAGAGGTTGCTCTGCCCAGAGGATTCCCTAGAATTCTGCCTCCTCTAACTTGCAGACCCAACCAAGCCACATCCAGTTGTGTCCTCGCGTGGATGCTCTTGATGAACAGCATCTAGACTCTCACTGGTGGCAGCTGGCCTTGGTTTTCTGGTGTGGCCTTTTGAGGCACAGCATCTGTGGATTGCTTACTGAATCTAAGCAGGTGGCCCAGAGGTTACATGCTGGGGCTAAACTTGGCCTGTAGCTGAAGCCTTCTCATGACTACCACTGGACACCCACTACACAAATCCACACTAATAAGACTGAGACTTAGGAGCTTTTCTTAATACATAGAAACAGAAACAAAAAGGTAGCAAAAATGGGAAAGTAAAGATGCAGAAACCATATGAGAGAACAGAACAGAGATCCAGAAATAATGAAGTTAAGCAATCTAACAGATGCAGAGTTCAAAACACTGGTTATAAAGATGCTCAATGAACTTATGGGAGGTGTAGATGAATTCAGTGAATTCAACAAAGAGATAAAAAACATAAAAATAGAAATGAAAAATTATAAAAATAAACCAGTCAAAAAAGAACACATTATATGAGATGAAAAGTATTTAAATAGAATAAACAAAATGAATAAAGAAGAGGACCAAATGACCTATATAGAGGATGGGAAAGCCAAGTACACTCAACCAGAATGACAAGAAAAAAGAAGCCAAGACTATAATAATAATTTAAGGAGCCTACAGGAAACTATTAAATGTAAAATATCCATGTCATAGGGGTACATTAAGGAAAACAGGATGTTGAAGAGCTATTTGAGGAAATAATAATAAAAAACTTTCCTTAACTTCCTTAAGGACATAGACATAAAAATCCAGGAAGCTCAGAGAGTCCCTAAAACCAGGAACCCAAAGAGGCCCACATCAAGACACATCATAACTAAATTGCCAAAGGTTAAATACAAAGAGAGAATCTTAAAAGCAACAAGAAAAAAGCAGTTAGTACCTATAATTGAGCATCCATAAGACTAACAGCTGATTTCTCGAAAGAAACTATGCAGAACAGAAGGGCTCAGCATAAAATATTTGACATGATGAAAACCCAGGATCTACAATCAACAATACTTTATCCAGCAAAGCTATCACTTAGAGTAAAAGGACAGATAAAGAGTTTCCCAGACAAAAATAAACTAAAGGAATTTATCATCACCAAGCCAGTATTTCAGGATATGTTGGAGGACTTCTTTAAGAAGAAAAAATGTATCAAAAACATGAATAGAGGTGATGTCAGAAATATGGTGGAGTGAGAGACATCTGCAGATCTTTCCCCTTGAAACAACAATAAACTGAACATCTAAAACTCAAAAACAAACAAACAAACAAAAAAATCAAAACTGCACACCAGCATGTCTGAGTGTGGAACCTGTGCATAAGAGCTACCACAAGTCAGAACCCTGGGTGTTGGGTAGTGGATTGGGAGAAACAAAGAAGCTGCCTCTTGCAACCTGCACTCTCTGTAGGAGGAGGGGAAGGGAAGACAGTGCAGTGAGTCCCTGAACAACCATGCCTGGGAGAGCTGTGAGCATCAGAACAGAAAGCAGAAAAGTGGCATGGCAGAGAAGTGGGGACAGCAGAGAAACAACAGTTGATTTTTACCATCCACAGCTGCCAAAACTGAGGCCGAGCCATAGTCCACATACCTCAACCCAGAGAGCTCCTACCCTTATATCCTCTGAGACCGAACACCACGGATCACCAGGGAAATCTGAGCAAATGCTACCGAAATTGTCGCTAACACTGACAGGGGCTAAGACTGAGAATAGCAAGCTCAATTAACATCCATAAGAAAAAATAAAGTGTTATTAAGCCTTTTGTAAAGCAGGGATCCAAGAGGCTTACATGCCACCAAGAAAAAAAAGAAAAATGCCTTCTTTGCAAAGGCTAAAGCAGACTACATTTCCATTAATTGCCCTAGCAGGAGAAATAGTCCATTAGTAATATCATGAACAACCAAGATGAAAAGGCATCTTCAAGATAGAAAAAGGAAATCTCCAGAAAAATAATCTTACAGACATAGAATAATGTGACTTAAAATGACAGAGACTTCTGAAAAACTCAATGAGATCCAAAGACTATCAAATCAAGAATTTCAGGATTTGAAAAAACAAGAATGAGCAAAATTTAGATTTTTTTGCAAAGAGATTTGAAACCTTCAAAAAGAACAAAGTAAGAACTTCTTGAGATAAGAAACACACCGTAAGAGATAAAAAATAAAATAGTAGCTTGGGAAATGAGTTGACCAAAATGGAGAAAAATATCAGTGATATTGAAGACAAAACCTAGAAATAAGTTAGAAGAAAGAAGACAGAAACCGAAAATGAAAGGGAAATACAAAACTAGCTGATACCATCAGAAAGAGAAAACATAAGAATAATGGTGCGCTATCTCTCTACATGGGAGGAAAAGGAACAGAGACTAGAAGCATTTTCAGACTAAGAGATGATGGAATTTTTCAAATCTAAGAAATGAGATGGAGCTGGAATTCAAGAAAGTCAAACACCCAATTATTCAACCCAAAAAGGCTTCGCTAAAGACAATTGTATTAAATTATCAGCAACAACAACAACAATAATAACAACAACAACAACAAAGAAGGAATTCTCAGGGTAGCCAGATGGAAAGGAAGACAGTCACCTGTAAAAGAAACCCATTAGATTATTATCAAACTTCTCAGCATAAACCTTACAAACCAGAAGGAGTGGAAACAAATATTCAAAGTATGTAAATGAAAAGGAACTACCAGCCAATAAATGTACGCAGCTAAGCTCAACTTTTAGATTATGAAGGAGAAGTAAAGAGTTTTCCAGACATACAAAATGAAGGAATTCTCAACTATGAGGCCTATATTACAGGAAATACTGAAACAGATCAGCTCACCTAAAACAAATATGACAAAAAAATTTTAAATAATTAGGATAAGGTGACTAGCAGGAGATAGAAGCAGAGTGCAACCATCATTATGAACAGGGCATTATAAGCTAATCAATAAGAAGAGATTTGCTAAGCTGAATAGTAAATGAATGTTAAGCATACATCGGGAGACAAATTGAGAAAACAATGATGGGAAAATGGAGTTTCAAAGATCCAAATTTGCAAAGAGAATTGAAGATAAGTAGCGTGCAGAAAAAATGGATGACTTGACTGTGTGTGTGGTGTGTGTGTGTGTGTGTGTGTGTGTGTGTACTCTTACTTATTCATAATGATAACAATACGGCAAAGTTTTCAGAATTGAATGTATATAACATAAAACAAGAAGAACCAGGAGGGAAAACCCACAGGGCCAAGCCAAAATAAAGAAACAGAAACACAAGGACAAGAAGCAATGGAAATACCAAGCTACCAGAAAGCTAAAGGTAAAATGGCTATAAGAATACGCTTGTATTCAATAATCACCATAAAATGTAAATTGGCTGAAATTTACCAATAAAAAGGCATAGACTTGAGGTTTAGGTCAAAAAAAAAAACCCAACCATATGCTTCCTCCAGAAGACACATCAGGTACAAAGACAAATATGGACTCAAAGTGGAAGGATGGAAAATGATACTTCAGGCAAATGGCATTCAGAGAAAAGTGGGAGTAGTGGGTACTAATATTAGACTAAACAGATTTCAAAATAAAAAAGGTAAAAGAAAGGTACTGAGGGACACTTCATAATGATATAAAGGGATCATACACCAAGAAGACATAACGCTTATTAATATCTATGCTCCCAATATGTAAGCAATAACCAATAGAACTAAAGAGAGAAACAGACCAAAACATGATCATAGTAGGGGATCTAAATAACTCACTGTCAGATACGGACAGATTATTCCAACAGAAAATCATAAGGAAATAACATCCTTAATTGACACATTAATCACTGGGCATAATTGCCATTTATAAAGCCTTTCATCCAGAACGGCTGCTTATACATTCTTCTCTGCTGCATCTGGAACATTCTCAAGGATTGACAACATACTGGGACATTAGAGGTAGCCCCAACAAATATAAGAGGGATGAAAACATACCAATCATATTCTTGGATCATAATGCTTTGATCTGGAGCATCACTGTAAAAGAAGACGAGAAGAACCACAAAGGCATGGAGAATGAACAATATGCTATTTAACAAGTAACTGGGTCAGAAAGGAATAAAAAAAATAAAGATCAAGAGATACATGCAAATGAATGATAATGATAGTTACAACATATCAAAACGTTTGGGACACAGCAAAAGAGGTCATAAGAGGAAGTTCAAATCATTACAGACCTATCTCCAAAACAAGAATGAGCCAAATAAACAACCTACAGCTTCATCTTGAAAACTAGAAAGGAAGAACAAATGAGGCCTAAAGTCAGCAGAAGGAAGAAATAATGAAAAGGGCCTGTGTCTGGTTTTATTCTCTGATGATCTCGCTTGCTCTGAGTTCCAGCACTGGGGCAGCTGCTTGAGGAGTGCCAGGAACATATGGGGATACGAATTGTTGGGCTTTGGGGCGAGGGCTGGAGGGGTGGCTTCCTCTTGAACAGAAGTTCTCATAATATCTATTGTTCCTTTGTTGACCCTTCCCAAGCCTCCACTTCTGCAGATGCAGGTGGCCACATATCTGAGTCTCTGGATAACGGCAGGTCGCCCAACCCAGGTGATTCCTGAGACTCCACCTCTCTCAACTTGTGGGCCCACCCAAGCTGCCTCCAGTGGTTTATTCATACAAATGGCATGACTTGGCTCTTGCTTCAGAATTTTTCTAAATCTCTCAAATTTCATGAAGCCAAAGCAGTATCTGGCCTTGGCATGCCCAACCCTCTTGCTGAATAGCTCCAAGGCCAGCACTAGCAGCAGTTCGCTTTGTGTTTGTGGCTTGGCCTCTCAAGGGACCTATAAGCCCGCACTGGTGTCAGGGGATCTAACGATTGCTTGATGGCTCTTACCAGGTGACCCTGGAAGGGCAAGGCTGTGGCTGAGCTTGGCCTGTAGCTGGGCCCCTCCAAGGAGGCCTTTAGGACAGCACACCCAGTGGCCTGCTTTGCCCAGTATTAAAACCAGAGCACTACCCAAGACTGCAATCTGAGGAAGAACCCACCTGAAGGACAGATTAGGCAGGCACCAGAGCCCTGCTAAAAGTTATTCCTGCTCCATAGGGTCAGCCCTCACCACCCAGTCCTCACACTAATCAGCCCAAAGATCAATCCCTCTTATCAACATGCAAACAGTACCCAAGGCTCAACTACAACAGAAGGGCACACACAACCCACACAAGAGACACCATTTTTGAGCAACCTCAATAAGTGACCATGGAAGACTGTGGCGCCATTGATGGGCCCCTCAGGACAACCTACAACTAAAACCACCACTCTGCTAAGACTGGGAGACAAAGCAGCCCTACCTAATATACAAAAACAGACACGAGGCAGCTAAAATGGGGAAGCAAAGAAGCATGTTCCCACATGGAAAGAATAGAACAAAGCTCCAGTAAAAATAAAATAAACAAAATGGCAGACAAGCAATCTTGATTATAAGAATGCTCAATGAGCTTAGAAGAAGAGTAGTATGAACTCAGTGAGAACTTCAACAAAGAGTTAGAAAAAAACACAAAAAAATGCAGATGGGAAACATAAAAGGTAACTGGTCAAATGAAGAATACATATCTGTGATGAAGACTACATTAGATGAAGAGGGAATCAACAGTAGATTGTGTGAAGTGGAGATCAAATCAGTGATTTAGAAGTTGGGGTAGTGTAGGACACCAAATCAGAACAGCAACAGGAAAAAAGAATCCAAAAATAAAAAAAAATGAAGATAGTTTAAGGGCCTCTGGGACAACATTGAGTGAAACAACATTTGCATCATAGGGTGTACCAGAAGGAAAAGAGGGAGAGAGCAAGAATTTGAAACCTATTTGAAAAATAATGATGGAAAACTTCCTAATCTAGTGAAGGAAATAGACATGCAATCCCAGGAAGTTTCAGAGTTCCAAATGAGATGAACTCAAAAAGGCACACCAAAAACACATCATAATTAAAATGCAAATGTTAAATCAAAGAGAGAATTCTAAAAGCAGGAAGAGAAAAGCAGTAACCTGTAAGAGAGGTCCCATAAGACTGTAAGCTGATTTCTCAACAACAACTTTGCAGGCCAGAAGGGCTTGGCATAAAATATTCAAAGTGATGAAAAGCAAGGCCTTACAACAAAATTACTATACTAGCAGCGATCATTAGAATTAAAGGACAGTATAAAGAGCTTCCCAGATAAGAAAACTCTAAAGGAGGTCATCACCCCAAGCCAGTATTTCAGGAATATTGGAGGGATTCTTTAAGAAGAAGAAAAAAATATATATTAAGATATGAATAATAAATGGCAATAACTACATATCTGTCAATAAGTACATTGAATGAAAAAGAATTAAATGCTTCAATCAAAAGATAGGTGGCTGAATGGATAAGAAACAAAGACCCTTATATATACTGCCCACAAGAGACTCATTTCAGATTAAAAGACACAGAGAGACTGAATGTAAGGAATGGAAAAAGATAGTTAATAATGGACCTGGAGGTATTGTGCTGAATAGAGTAAGTCAGATGGAGGAAGACAAGACCATATGATTTCATGTACAATGTGGAATCTAAAGAACAAAATAAACAAAACGATAACAACAACAACAGAGAAGAACTCTATGAAACAGATATCTAGATACCAGATTGAAGGGGAGTTAGGGTGTTGGTGAAAAAGGGGAAGAAATTAAGTATAAATAGATGTTGATAAAATAGTCATGGGATATAAAGTAATAGCATAAGGAATATAGGTCAAGAATATTGTAATTACATATGCACAGTGTCAGAGAGGTACTAATACAATGGAGAGATTGCTTTGCATGTTATATAAATGTCTATCACTATTCTGTACACCTAAAACTAATATAATATTGTATGGCCGATTATAAACAAAAAATTAAAAAATGTTTTTTTAAAAAACAGATTTTGAAAAGAAGTTAGTTTATTCCACCACTCAACTTTATTTTCTCCATAATCATTCTCATTAGCAGTAGTGAAGAGGTGGCTGATATTTGACTTCATAAATATCAGTGCCAGTCTTTGTTCATTTTCTGATTTAATGTTTTTGCATTATAATATTCTGAGAGAAACCAGAATTGTAAATTTTATTATTATGGTCAAAGACTGAATATCAATTAGTAGTCAGTCTCAAGGGCAAAGAATAAAAACCAAACTCAAGGTAGAATCAAGTTAATGTAGGAAGGAGGCAAGAGAACTAAAATGTTAAATCGAGTTATATTTCAGAGACTGCAATATGCTTGATCACCCTACAGCCAAGCCAAATGGACATCTGTAGAACAAAGGAGGATTCCTGTTGAATTGCTTATAATCAATTTCCCCATGTTCGTTAAGAGCAACAGGCAAACAGAGCTTTTATGTGGAGCCCTACACAAAATAAAATTGTTTATTTTATTGGCTAAAACCATGGGACCTATAGATTAAAGGCTGGAAACTGCCAGTAGGCCTTTCATGCTATATACTCTTTATGCCTTCTTCACTATATGTCTGTATCAAAGGAATAGGTATATGAAAGCTTTAAACAATCACCCCGACACTTGAGCTATTTTTCCTTGCTTGGCTTTTTGTCTTTGCTTTCTTTAGTCTTTGCTTTCCTTTCTTTATTTTAATATATTAATATATATATATTTTAAATTAAGTTTATTGGGGTAACATTGGTAATACAATTTTATATAATTATTCATATGTACATTATAATGTGATATCTAATAGTCTATTGTGTGATTACCGCCAAAAGTCCAGTTTCCTTCAGCTACCATATAGTTGATCCCTTTACCCACTTCACTGTCCCCTACCTCCCTATATTTGACTCCCTCTACCCCCTCTATCTCTCCCCTCACATCCATACTCTACCTCTGGTAACCATTAGTCCATTGCCCCATATCCTTAGTATCTGTTTGTCCTATTCAGTTTGTTTTGCTTTTAAGTTTAATATCCCACATATAAGTGATATCATGGTGATTTTCTAATTTCAGTCTGGCTAGGCGAAATTAGTATGATATCTTGAGATCCATACAGGTTTGTCACAAATGGCATGTATTTCATCTCTTCTTAATGCTGAGTAATATTCATTGTATATATGTTACCACAGCTTCTTTAGCCAGCATCTATTATAAGACAACTTTTAGTTGCTTCCATGTCCTGGCCACATGAATAATGCTTGCTATGACCATCGGTGTGCAAATATATTTTTTGGATATGGGTTTTCAAGTCTTTGGGGTAAGCGAACCCAGTAGAGGGATTGCTGGCTCACTGGTAGATCAATTCGGAGTTTTTGAGGAACCTCCATACTGTTTTCTTTCCATAGTGTCTGTACCAATTTGCAGTGCCACCAGCAATGAGGGTTCTTTTTTCTCTGCATCCTCTCCAACATTTGTTACTACTTACCCTGTTGATTATAGCTATCTAACAAGGCATGAGATGGTATCTCATTGTGGTTATGATTGTGCATTTCCCTAGTAGCTAGCGATGTTGAGTCATTCTTTTCATATATTTTTTTGGCCATTTTGTATGCCCTTTTTTTATTGGATTGTTTGATTTATCGTTTTTTATTGAGTCGTATGAGCTCTTTTTATATTTTTAGATATTAGGTCCTTCAAGGGTATTACTTGCAATATATTTTCCCATGGAGATGGTTGTCTCTTTACCTTGTTGACGGTTTCTTTTGCTGAGCAGAAGCTTTTTAATTTGATGTAGTCCCATTCATTTATTTTTGCTTTTACTTCCCTTGCCTTTAAGGTCAAATTTATAAATTCTCTTAAAGTCCAATGTCTTGGTTTCGTCCTATGTTTTCTTCTATGCATTTTATTGTTTCAGGTCTTATGTTCAGGTCCTTAATTCATTTTGAGTCAATTTTGGAGTGTGGTAATAAACACAGTCTAGTTTCCATTCTTTGCATGTGCTTTCTAGTTTTCCCAGCACCATTTATTGAAGAGGCCTTTCCTTCTCCATTGTATGTTTTTGTTTTTGTTTTTGTTTTTTTCATTTTTTGTCGGGAAGTATTTGCTCATATAAATATGGGTTTTACTTCTGGACTCTTGATTCTGTTCCACTGGTCAGGGTGACTGTTTTGCTGCCAATACATGCGCGTTTGTAATTACTATCACTTTGTAGTATAATTTGAAGTTGGGCAGAGTGATGTCTCCAGCCTCATTCTTTTTTCTAAGGATGACTTTGGCAATTCAGGGTCTTTTGTGCTTCCATACAAATCCAATGATTTTTTTGTTCTATTTCTTTAAAAAATGCTGATGAGATTTTGATGGGGGTTGCATTAAATCTGTATAATGCTTTAGTAATAAGGTCATTTTAAGTATGTTGATTCTTCCAATCCAAGAACATGAATATATCTTCCATTTCTTTGTATCTTCTTCGATTTCTTTTAATAGAGGTCTTGTAATTTTCATTATATAATTTTCACATGTTTTGTTAAATTTATTCTAGGTATTTTATTCTTTTTGTTGCAATTGCAAAAGGATTATTTTTTCACTTCTTTTTCTGACACTTCATTATTAGAGTATAGGAACACTGTGGATTTTGAACATTGATTTTGTATCCAGAAACTTTACTGTATTTGCTTATTATTTCTAGTTGTGTTCTTGTGGAGTCTTTAGGGTTTTCTATATAGAGAATCATGTCATCCACAAATAGTGACAGTTTGACTTTTCTGCATTTCCTATTTGGATGCTTTTATATCTTTCTCTTGCCTGATTGCACTTTCTAGCACCTCCAACATTATATGAATAGCAGTGGTGATAGTGGACAACCTTGACTTGTTCTGATCTTAGAGGGAAGGTTTTTAATTTTCACCATTAAGTAATAATGTTGGCTGAGGATTTGTCATTTATGGCCTTTATTATGTTAAGGTACTTTCCTTCTCTACCAATTTTTGTTAACTGTTTTGATGATAAATGGATGCTGTATCTTGTTGAAGGCTTTTTCTACATCTATTGATATGATCATATGATTCTTATTTTTTAATTTGTTTATGTGGTACATCACATTAATTGATTTGTATATGTTGAACCATCCTTGTGCCTCTGGGATGAAGGCCACTGGATCATGGTGCGAGTCTTTTTAATATGTTGCTGTAATCGAACACTAGTATCTTATTTAGTACTTTTGCATGTGTTCATGAGAGACATTGTCTGTAGTTTTCCATTTTTTGTGTGTTATCTTACAGGTTTTGATATCAAAATAATATTGGCCTCATAAAAGGAGTTGGGAATTATTGCCTCCTCTTTTAATTTTTGGAATATTTGATTAGAATAGGTGTTCAATCTTCTTTTAATGTTTGGTAGAATTCACTGGTGAAGCCAACTGGTCTGAACTTTTAATTTCTGGTAGGTTTTTGATGATCATTGCAATTTCCATACTGCTGATCAGTCTTTTTAGATTTTCTAGTCTTCTTGATTCAGTCTAGGAAGCTTGTTTTTTCTAAGTACTTGTCCATTTCATCTAGGTTATTAAATTGGTTATTATATACTTTTTCATAGTATTCTTGCATGATCCTTAGTATTTTCTGTGATGTCAATCATAATTTCTCCTCTCTTCATCCCTGATTTTGTTTATTTGTGTCCTTTCTCTTTTTTTCTTTAGTGAGTCTAGCCAGGGGTTTGTCAATTTTATTAACCTTCTCAAAGAGCAACCTTTTTGTTGCATTTATTTTTTCTAACATTTTTTTTGTTCTCAATTTCATTTATTTCTACCCTAATTTTGATTATTTCCTTCTGCTGACTTTAGGCCTCATTTGTTCTTCTTTTCTAGTTTTTTTAAGATGAAACATTAGGTTGTTTATTTGGGCTTGTTCTTGTTTTTAGAGTTCATAATGATATGAATTTTCCTCTTATGACTGCTTTTGCAGTGTCCCACAAGTTTTGATATGTTGTACCATCATTATCATTCGTTTTATGTATCTCTTGATCTCTCTTTTTATTTCTTCTGACCCAGTTTTATTCTTCAATAGCATGTTGTTTAATCTCCATGTATTGTGATTCTTTCTGATTTCTTTTTGAGTTTGATCTCTAGTTTCAAAGTATTAAGATTAGAGAATATGATTAGTATGATTTCAAGCCTTTTATATTTGTTGAAGCTATCTCTGTGTACTAGTATGTGGTCAATTTCTGAGAATGGTCTATGTGTACTAGAGAAGAATGCATTAAGCAGCTGTTTTGGAATGGAAGGCCTAACTATATATCAGTTATGTCCATCTGGTCTAATGTGCATAAAGGAGTTATTTCCTAAAATTTTCTATCTGGATATCTGTTTATTCTGCAGTAGATAATTTAGGTCCCCTACTACAATAGTGTTTTAGTCTGTTTCTCCTTTATTTCTGTTAGTAATTGCTTACATATTTCCAGGAAATTTCATCAACAATTCTAAAAATGCTTTCTAGGCCTGCTCTTTCTTCTACCTTTGGTAATGTCCATTATTTCATGTGTCCCTCTTTAAGGTTATTAGCTAATCTAGTATTTCTCTTCATATTTTTATTTCTTTTTTTCTTCTATTTTCCTTTTGATTTATTTCTAGATTTCTGCCTTCGATATCACTGATCCTTTCCTCTTTTTGGTCGACTCTATTTCCCAAGCTTGCTATTTCATTTTTCAACTCTTGTTCTGTGTGTGTGTGTGTGTGTGTGTGTGTGTGTGTGTGTGTGTGTGTGTGTGTTGTATCTCCAGAAGTTCTAATTTGTTCTTTTTGAGGGTTTCAATTCCTTGCTCTGCTCATCTAGTTGTTTTTTCAAGTCCTGAAATTTTTGATATGACTCATTTCGGAACTCACTGAGTTTTTCAGAAGTATCATTCTGCTGTCCCGTCTGCTTCTCTGCTTTCTGTCCTGATGACTTAGCCCTGCTGCTGGTTGCATAGAATAGTCCTGGCACTTCAGGAAGGGCTGATCAGGGAAGTGGCCTCACCTTCACCTCTCTTCCCCTCTTGCAAGGAGCCTGGTGACTGAGAGAGGCATCTTCTTTATTTGTCCCAGTCCACACCTGCCACCCGAGATTCTGACCTGTGGTAGCTCTTACGTGCAGATCCCACACTCTGACGTGCTGGTGTGCAGTTTGGGTATTTTTTGTTGAGTTTTAGAAGTTCAGCTTATTGCTGTTTCAAGGGAGAGATCTGGGGACATCTCTCATTCCACCATGTTTCTCGGACTCTCCCCTTTTTAATAAACTTTCATTTTGACTCTCCTTTTGGCATGTGTATGAATTCTTTCTACACTCTCTGACAAGAACCCTCTCCTCTCTCAGTGTAGGACTTAATCTCCTCCCAAGGAAGAATTTTTCCTCTCTTGCATCAAGGTGAAAAGGGGAAATATTGATTCACATGACAAAATTATAAAAAAGGGCAAAAATGAAGTAGCATGGGGAATGACTGGAACTAGGGTTTGCATATTTCAAGATTGATATTAATCATATAGAAGCTCAAAATTGAAGGAACTCAGAGCGGCAGAAAAATTCTGAGGAACTTGAATCTTCCTCATCCCAGATTCTCTAGCATCTGAGATTACATCCTCAAAAGAAACAAGACTGGTCAGACAATTGCCAATGGCTCTCCTAGTTTTAATTTATTGTCATTAAAAAATACACCCTGTTATTTAGTCAGTTTTAACCACTCCATCTTCACTCCCCAAAGAGAATACAGATTAGGAAAAGTAATCAATGGAAAACTAATACAGGTTTCCCCTATAATTTATATATAGCCTGGATTATAGAGGAGTTTATACTTGGTCTATTTTGAATATCAAAGGGGAGACCAGGTTCCTGAAATGTAAACACCTGGAATTCTTCTTTTGAGTGTGCTCCACTGGAATAGTGAAGCATTGAAATTTGAGAACAGACTGAAGGATATTGTAATAGTGGACCTCTTAAAACTTAAAGAAAGATGTGTTTTTGGCTTTTATTTTTTCCATGAAAGTTTAGGCCATGAGAATGTTCAAATGTCCAGACATAGACACTTATGTCTAACAAAATTTCCCATGAACCTTCGGTCTGATCCTTTCTATTCTGATCCTCTAGTGCAGGATTTAAGGAGACGTGTTACTAGGGAGGTGATTCTGATACGTTACCAATAATTTTAGTGAAGGGTTATTATGTGGCAGGTACTAAGGTACTTGGAGATATAAGAAAGAGTTGATGCAATCTTATGTTTCAAAAAGCTTCTTTCTTAATGAATGAAGGAAGCAAAACAAAAATAAACAAATGCATAATAAAGTAATACAAATAAACACAGTGCAGTAGGGACACAGCTGAGGGAACTAATTCTATATGTGGTACAAAGAGAGGTCAGAAATAATTTAAAAAAGTTACATTTGATCTGTGTCCAAAGATGAGTAGGTATTTGCCAGGAGACCATTCTAGACTGAGCAAGCAGAATCAGCAAATGTGAGCAATTAAGTCTATTAGGGAACTGTCAGCTTTTCCTAATGGCTGGTATGTAGGGTAAAGGTTTTCATAAGGTCTTATACCATGGCAAAAAACCCTGTTTTTTTCCCCTTGCAGGAAAAAAAAATGCTGATCAAGATTTCGGTTTTCTTAATGATCTCTTGAGAGCTGTTTTGAGGACTGATTGAGAAGACAAGAATTGAAGCAGAGAGGAAGGAGGTAACTGTACTAATCTAGGATGACAATGAAGTGGCTAGGACTGGGTTTAGGTGTAGGGATAGGATTGTTTACCTGCAAATGCTGTGTTAGCATTTTTTTTATCTGTGTCAATATCATAAAATTGTATAATGTCTTGTTATAATTTCCATTATCATTAATGGCCACATATTATTTGTGATTTTTCTCATATTTTATGTAGTTGTTTGTTTTCAGTTGGCAATGTTAACAGAGACTGCTAGCTATCTTCAGTATCTTCTCTCTGACTTTAACTGGGACTAAGCCCACTTATTTTATCTGGGCACATGGTCACTGAGATAAAAATAAGTTCCAGACTTGTTGGCAATTGAAAATGTCCTGTGACAGCTTTCTGGTTAGTGGATGTGAGAAATACCGATGTGCACAACATATGATAGTGCCCATAAAGAAAAAATGGAAGGGATACTTTTTACCCTCCTTTTACCTCTCCTTGCCAGCTGAAATAAGAAAATGATGGCATAAACTGGAGCAGCCATTGTAATCCATAAAATGGAAGATGCACACTAAGAATAATCAGAAACTATAAATGTCTAACCAATGTACTGATACTTGAAACTAAAAAATATAAATTTTTTAAAAAGATAATCAGAATCAGAACCTAGTTGGAGCCTGTGCTCACCACCACTCCATGTAGCTTTGATGCAGTCATGATACGCTTGTGCTAAGATTGCAACATGAGGGAGAAATTAATTTCTCTATTGTTTAAGTCACTGTTTGATCAACTGGTATAGTAGTCACACCTTCACCCTTACAAATATAAACATTAGAATTGGTTTTTTTTTCAGTTTATAAGAACTCTATATGTAAGTATATATATAATTTTACATTATATATAATGTATATATATATATAACAGTATACAAATGATTTTTGTTAAAAATGTGCAAAACTTTTCTCCATTTTGTCCTTTTCTTTTACATTTTTAACTTTTTTGGACAGTTAAGATTGAAAAACTATTTTTTTTCTGGATATATTATAATTTGCTTCATAGGTGACAACTTTTTTTCTTCTTATCTCTTTTTCTCTAACCTTAAACATATACATTTCCTAAAATTCTGTCCTTGAGTAACTTCTTGTTCAAAAATTCTTTCTCTGAATCTTTATCCACTTGCATAATTTCAAATATTGTTATCACCCAAGTATATATGAGTCTGAAATACAGTTCTCTAGTCTCAGTCACTCTTTTGAGCTTAGACCACTAATTATTGTCTTGCATATCTACTACAATGTGCTGCTAGTGTTTTATGTTTAACATGTCCAGTATCATATCACTGTCTCCTCCAGATCATAATCCTTCCTTAATTCAAGTTTTCATTAGTGAAGCCAACATTTTCTAAGTTACCTAGACTTAAAACGCTGGAGTCATCTTATTCTCTTCCATTATTCCTGACAGTTAGGCAGTTGTCAAATCCTATTTATTCTATCTCTGGATGATTTATCTACTTCTTTCAGAGTCTATTGTAAATACCGTAATTCAGGCTCTAAAATATTACAGTCTTGACTAGGTAACTTGCAGTTTTTATGAGTTTAAAATGCATTTTATTTTTAGACAACCTCCATGGACACTTTTCTTAAAAACAATGTCTCAGCTCCAAATAAACAAGGTCAAAATAAATAAAGAGCTCAAAATAACATCAATCCATTTGTCCTAGTTCTGGTGTGTGGATGAAAAAGCATCAAGCCAGTTGTGATAATTGTGGATGACAGATCAAACTGCCAAATTTGTTAACATTTTTTCATTTCTAAACCATCCATAAAGAAAATTATATATGGGGGTCACATCACCCTCACAGTAGTCCAGCAGAGCAACCATGTCAGCTAGATTCATATATTCACCAATAAATAATTGGTAGTTTTAGATTAGCAAGGATGTACTTGATTTGTTATGCAGCCCCTGTCATAAAAGGTTTACTACTTCTGGTCTCTGTTCTTCAAGTTTCCCTTTAATTGATTTCATGTAATCTTTGATATACTTTTTGTGGGTTTCTTTTGTGAAGCCGTTTTCTGCAAGTGATGGTACATTATAATATCAACACTAATGATTACTGTGTTTTCAGTTCCTTCACCCTCGGGGCCTTCGGCAGAGAGTTTCCACCAGTGAGGGAGTCAATCAATGTTACCCTCTATTCTACTGTCCATCTTCCCCTCACCTTCAGGCACAGCTCAGTGATCTCCCAACTTGTAGATGTCCTCATGGCTGACTGAGATCCTGGTAAATGACATGATGACAGCTAAGGAAAACAACGGTGGTGCTGCTTAGCCAGAGCTCAGAGCCAGCACCATGCAAGCAGGAGTGGCACTCGGTGGGGGAGTGGGCAGAAAAGCATTATTATTATTTTTTACTTCTATTATTTTGTGTTTTTTATTATTTTTTATATTAGTTCGGGTATTTATGAAGTGATCCCCTTGATTACTCTAGCACCCATATGGCACTAACATAGCCATTATATAATATTGACTATATTCCCTAGCTGTACTCTAAATCCCTGTGACTATTTGTAACTACTAATTTGTACATCTTCATCCCTTCGTCTTTTTACAAGAGAAATATGGTAAGTTTTTGGAATAGTTTCAACCACCTCAACTTTCCATAAGTCTAGTATAGGGAGTTTGGCAATTATTTTTATAAAATGTACATCTTATAAGTGTCTTTGCTTGAGGTCATTATAGTCTTTGTTGCAATTACTTTATTCTGTTCCTATAGTATAAAGGCAGCCATAAACAATCTTAAATGAGTGATGGGTATGACTGTGTTCTAATAAAACTGTTTACAAAAAGGGCAGGTTTAACCACAAATAAATTAACTGTTAATAAGCTGCACTTCATATGCAGGAGTCTAGTTAACACAGTTTTATAGATTGGCACAAGCACTCTGGGTTTCAAGTGTTTCAGATAAAGTCAGCCCTGTGAGACAGCAAGTCTTAGTCTGAGAAATCACAATTCAACATCTCTGGACCTTCCATCTCAAAAAAGATTCTCAAACTTATTATTTTTTATCTGGATTGTAAAATACTATGTCCAAAGCAAGTCTCTTGGGCTGGAGAGATATACATACTGTGTTTGTAGAGTATATACTGTTTACTACCCTTACCCAGTTCTTACTAAGTAAACCACTAACGTACTTTATAAACTTAAGAACCTCATTAGGTTCTTGTTCAAGACACACTTCATTGAAGGAAAATATTATGAAATTTATTGAAGGGAAATATTAGATAATTTCAGAATGTCCTCTGCACTGAGCTTTAATTGTTTTAATCATTCAGACATATTATATCATTGTATTGTTCTTTCCATGAAGCTTTGTCAACTGGTCTGGGCAGATATTGTAACTGCTTTATAGGAAATTCAGCCCAATTTATTCACTGCTTCTCTGTAAGCAATACAGAAAAAATAGTATAAGGTCAGTCAAATTTACTGTAAAGAGAGAAGAAAGTGTTCACTCGGTTTCTGGCTTTGTGCATTCTGTATCCTCTACCACTTCTTCCTTGCCTCATTAATTCCAATATTACTTCTTTGTACAAACTTCGCTGAATTCACCCCAGTCCACTGATGGGTACATCTGACTGTTTTCCCCAATACCATGGCATGAATTCTATCATAGCACTTATCAGGTCATGTTTTATATTTAGTTTCTATCTTCACACTAGATAGCAGTTCTTGGCCACAGGACCTTCTGGATCTTATTTGACTTTAAATCCTTGCTTTGTAGTTTGGTGTTTAATATACATTAAGTACTCAGTAAGATTGTAGGAATATATGAGTAATGTATGAATCAACCAAATCAACTGAGCTTCAGTTTAATTATGTCAATGTCTTATAAAAAGAAAAGTCAGGGAGTTTAATTACTCATTGGGTCAGAGATCTATTTGCAAGTGATATTGGTCTAGCTTAGAAATTTTATTTTTAATGCTTCCAATTAAGTGATAAATCAAAAGAAAGAAAATTTCCACATTGAGAAATACTCATCATCATGAAAGACACCAAATCTACAAAGGCTTTTTTTTTTTTTTCCTAAAGAATCAGGGAGAATTTTGATGTAGGCTTCTCTTAAAGAAATCCACATTAAAGTTACTTATTAGTGAAAAATAATATTTTATATATGTGCAAAGAATCAAAGTGCTTATATATAAGGCTTTGTTTAATTCTTTTTCTAGGTATGTATCTACATTTTAAGATGTTATGCCTGCTACTGTGATTCCCAAACTTTCTGCCATCTGTTATTGTATTTTATCTACAGGGAATTTTGGAAGTTTGTAGATCATTAAAACTCTGTAACTGTCATCTGAAATGTTTTTTTGTGATATTATCTTTAAAATATTTTGTTCGGAAACTTTTTGAACCAAATTAGTATTTTCCTATTGCATAATTTTCTGAAGACTGTGTTTTGAAAAAAGGACATTTTCTGCAATTCTAAAACTTTTCAGGCTATCTACCCTAAAACCAGCATGAGAGCTTCCATGCTGAAAAGTATGGATTTTTATCTTGTCAGAATTAAGTCATTTTAAAGGTTGCTTAGAAGAGGAAATAGGGAACTTACACCAAATGTCTCACAAGATAAATTTCTGAGATAGAAAATACAAAATTGATTGACTTTGCTTTAATGGTTTTATTGAGGTATAGTTGCAAACAGTAAATTAAATATGTTTAAAGTGGATAGTCTGATAAGTTTTGACATATATGATACATACCTTTGAGATCCTTGCCACAATCAAGTATTAAACATATCCAGCCCTGCTAAAGTTGGCTGATACATTTTCTTTTCAATCTTTGCTCTGAAACATTACTAGTTTTACTAATTAATTTTTTTTCCTCCTGCTCCTTCCTTGAGCCACTTTCAGGATGTTTGTTCATGATATTTTTTCTTTATTGACAGTCTCTGTATGTAATCAAGCCTACCTGTGATTCTCATCTAATTGATTTTAGATTGTCTTAACACACTATTTAACTAAAAATGCTGGCTAGTTATTGCTGCATCTCTACTAGGACATGATTGATTTTTTTAATTTTAGGACTTCCTATTTTATTTCTAGTCTTTTGTTCTTTCAAGGCACATCCATAGGAGTCCAGACACACCCTGCCATTTCAGTCAGAACTTCAGTAAAATCAGTCAAAACCATAGTCAGACTTCTTTGAGTTATAAAGTACAGATAATGTGTTTTACTGAAATGACAGAATAGATCAGATGGTTTGGTATTTAAGGCCTTGACAAATCTATGATGACTATGACTCTTCTTTTATGAAAACTTCAATTGTCCTTGCTGTTTATAGTATAGATTAAATGTGATTTTAGTCTTAACTACTCACTCTTTTGCTTACTATTTTTGCCAAATACCTGTAGTTCCTGGTACCATCCGTTGCCCCTTCCCTAATGATCAAAATTTGAGAACCACCATGGGCCACTTCAGAGCAATGACTCATATATATGACAGATTGCCTTTTACTGTGGCACTCATGTCTGTAAATATTATTTTAAAGGATCATTGGCTATAGGTTGTAGGTTCCAATGACCACGTCCTTGGTTCTATTAATTTGCTCGAGTAGCTCACAAAAATTCAGAGAAACATTTCACTTACTAGATTACTGATTTATTATAACCTCATAATAAATGTAACTCAAGAATAGCCAACAGGAAGAGATGCACAAGGAAAAGTATGGGAAAAGAGCATGGAATTTCCATATCTTTTCCAAACATGCAGTTTTCCCAGCACCTCCACGTGTTCAATCTGGAAGCTCTCTGAACCCTATCCTTTTGAGTTTTTATGGAGGCTTTATTATACAAGCATGGCTAATTACATCATTGACCATTGATTGCTTTTATGTTCATCCTCTCTCCTCTCCCTAGAGGTAAGAGGTATGAGAATAAACATTCCACTCCTCCAATCAGTAGATTGATTCTCTTGGCAACCAGCCCCCATCCTTAGGTGCTTTCCAAAAGTGACTCCTTAACATAAACTCAGCTGTGATTGAAAGAGGTTTGTTACTAATATCAAGACACCTTTATCATTCTTTTCACTTAGAAAACTCCAAGGGTTTTAGGCAATCTATATCAGGAATACTAAATATGTATATGTTTATTTATAAATCACAATATCACAAATGCCAAACAAATGGCTAGTCAATATTAAAACTAGTATTTGACTATTTTAAAAATAATTACTTAATTGTTCAAACAAAACTGCATTCAAAATTAGCTAATATTTGCATGAGATAAATTCATCCCACCTCTGCCCATTATACCTTAAATACAATCTCAAGCATAGAGCAGTATGGTTGTGCCCATAGCCTCTCAGTTGATTTGTTTACTCTTGATTTGATTAGTAGACTTTAGTATTCAGTTAAGCTCTAGTGAGGAAAAAACAGACAGAAATTTTTCTCTTTAAAAAAAATAACTATAATTAATTACTTAATCAGGCCATATTCTTGAAGATTTGTTTTTGTTAAAAAATTAACTTGTAAATTAACAGGAATATTACAGAGAAGCTGCATTTTAGTGTTCATGAGAAATATATTTAGTCTAATTCAGTAAACTGTATGCTTATATGCCCTAGTACAATTTATTAACAAGAAGAGATTGTAAATTAAAGGACTTTTTAGTTATGTATTAGAAATAATCTTTTAAAATTAGATTAATAGAGTTTTTATAGCTAAATTGTTTTGAGTTGCACATGAAGTTCTGTACTGAAAATTTGGAACTAGCCTTATTATCACTATTTTATAGACTTGGTATATTTTTAGGAGGTGGGACTTAGGGAACCAATTTTACATTTTAACTTTTACAAGGCATTTGTTATGTGCTTAGCAAAGCATTTTATTTCTAATAGGTTTACAAAGCATTTTATTTTTCTGATGAGAAAGCTCACTCGTAAGAGACTAGATTAGACAGACTTCCTACATGCTCAGATAATATACAAAATTAATTTCTGCTATAGGCTGTACCAATCTGTATGTTTATTGCTCTTTATAAGTTCTCCTATTGTATACCTAAACTTCAGAGAAGTACTCATTCTTTCATTAGAGATCCTCCTTACTTTCACTGAAAGGTCTAATCACTTAATCTTCTTATTTCATGTAGTTTTTTTGAAGGGGTGGGGGTGGAAGAGAGGTCTGGATATTCTGGATTCCTTCCACATTCACACCTATTGATCACTTAATTTAATATTTATTTCCCCAGAACCCTAAACTTCCACACTTTATGCCAAAGCTAGTGCCAATTGCAACCCTGGGATACTTAAATTATTTACTTTCTTTTCTTGTTAAAGATAAGTATAGCAAATTAATGCAAATAACTCTATAGCTCTACTCAACTTTTTATCCACTTTATTTTTATCCATGTTCATTTAAATTATCAATTGAATAGCTCTACTTAAAGCCCCTTTATAGATGCTTGAAATTATTACATCTAATACAGAACTAATTTCCATCCCTAAAAATTTATCTCTTTTTTCATCTACATCTAGTCGATAACAGAATCAAGTTGCCCAGTGCATGTTTGTTGAAGTCATCTACTCTTCTTACCTTCTAATCCAGTTGGTAATTAAAACATAATAGTCTGAAATATCTGTGATATATTTCTTCTCTTTTTCAGATTTTTGACAACATCCATATTATTGTTACCTCTTGCTAGATTATTATACCGATCTCCTAACTGGTCTTCTTCTTTCTCATCTATCCACAGTAACTAAACTCTACTGGATATTGCCAGGTTTACCTTTCTAAAATACAAATTAATTTCCTTCAATATTTGTTATATTTATAAGCCACTACTAATAATTCATTGATGATAGAATAAAATTAAAATTTATTAGTGTAATACTTCCTTTTATAATTTCCTTTTATAACTTGCTTCTACCTTACTTTCTAGCTACACTTGCTTTAGTCTGATACCTCCTCCACTGTACATTTTAACTATATCAAATTCTCTATCCTTCCATGAAACTCCCACTGTCCCATGGCCTTCATTATGCTATTTGGCTTTCATTATGCTAATTTCTCTGATTTCCTCCTCAACTTTTCTTGCTGGGCAATGTTTATTTATTCTTAAAGCAGAAGAACAAATGCCCCCTTTCCCATTAATTTTCCCTAATCTCCTCAAGAAGAATTAATTCTTTTAAAATCATATTTAACACTTTTTATATACCTACATTATAGAATATATAATATTCTATTACTTTTACAATTACGTTTTCAATGAAATGAAATTCACATTCAGTAAAATTAATAGATCAATATATATATTTTTTCAGTGAATTTTGAAAAATGCATCTCTGTGAAACTGACACTCCAATCAAGATATAAAACATTTCTATAATCCAGAACGTTCTGTTGTGCCCCCTCTCGGTGAATTCTGACCACCTGTGGGCAGCAATATTTTGATTTTTGTTGCATTAAGGTAGTTTTTGCCTATATTTGGATTTCATATAAATGAAATCATAGAGTATGCAGTATTTTTTTTTCTGGCTTCTTTCACTTAACATAATATTTTTGAGATTCTGCATGTTGTTGTATGTATAAGTACTTTATTTGTATATTTTCCTGTTGATGAACATTTAACATGTTTTCATTTTTGATTCTTTAACATTAATAAAGATTTTAAAACATTTTATACAAGGCTATTTGTAGACATATGTTTTCATTTCTCTTGGCAGATATCTAGCAGTGGAATTAGTGGATCATAGGGTGGTGACTGTATCAGTCAAGATTCAATCAGAGAAGCAAAACCATAGAAGTGATACATAATAAATGGTTTCCTATAGGAATTTGACCCTACAGAACTTTAGAAGCTGGCTAAATACTTCCTATGATGTCATTGCTCATGTTTCTGATTCTGAGGACTGAAGCCAAATAAGAAGTTGAGAAAGAAAGATGAGAAATAGGGATGAAGGGAATGACCAAAAACAAACAGGTATCTGCAAATATGAAACAGAAACACATGCGAATGAATTGGAATCTTAGCTTCCAAATTCAGTGCTGGAGATGACTTACCAAAGAACTTCTATCCAAAAGCTAAACTAGCCAAGAGTCAGATAAGAAGATCAATTAGACAAAATCATTGCAAAAGTTATTGACTTGGTTCTTGCACCAAACCACCAGACTAAGCCAGAAGCTAAATTGGCAACATGTGTTAGCTGTTATCTAGCATCAGCCTTCTGAGTATAAAAGGAATATGACTGCTGCTTCATTTGTGTTTTCCAAGTCTTGCATAACATGTTTCTAGTGTTCCACATTAAACTGGAACTGCAGAAAAGTGATCAAAAATTTTTTTCGATCAAATCTAAAGAATCAAACCTGTCCATGTATTTGTATGCACCTCATTTTCTGTAAGAGACACTGAAACCATTTTAAAAATAAAACATACATAAACATTTAAAGTTAACCACTGCTTAACATAATTCTATAGTTAATGTTTACTGAGAAGTGCCTATTATTGTTCCAGATCCTTGCTAACCTTTATGGCTATCAGTCTTTATAATCTTAGCCTTTTTGATTGGTGCGATTGTATTTCCTTGGTAACTAAAGGAGCTGAACACCTTTTCATGAGTTTATTGGTCATTCACATCCCTTTTAAGGGAAGTATATGTCAATGTGTCCAATTTATAAGTTAGGTTGTTAGTCTTTTTATTACTTTGTGATATATTTATATATTGGTTAGATAAATATAGGTATTGAAATAGTTTCTCTCAGGTCATAATTTGCCTTTTTAAATTTCTTATTGAGTCTTTAGAAGATTTCATTTGATAAAGCCCAATTTCTTACATTTTTAATTTTTAGTACATTGCATCCTAAGAAATCTTTTTTTGTCTTAAAATCATGAAGATACTCTTGCATGTTTTCATCTAGAACTTTATATACTTAGCTCTAAAATCAGGACCAAAATCTGTATAGAATTAATTTTTATGTATACTGTTGAGATAAAGTATGAGACTGATTTTATCCCATTTGTTTATTCAAATATTCCGGTTTCTTGAGAATACTTTTCTTTCCCTATTGAATTGCCTAGGTCACTCAGTCAAAAATCAGGTGATTATTTTCGTGATTATTTCTAGATTCTCTATTTTTTCATTGATTTGTGTCTATATTATGCTGAAATCACACTGTCTTGATTACTGAAGATTTATAATAAGTCTTTAGGTAGAGTGTTTTGACTTTTTTTTCTTTTCCAAAATTGACCTAAGTCCTTTGGATAGTGTATTAGTTTTCTATTTCTGCATGACAAATTGCCACACAATTAGCAACTTAAAATAACACCATCTGTTAACTCACAGTCTTTGTAAGTCAAGAGTCCAGACACGGCTTATCTGGATGCTCTACTCAGGCTCTCACAAGGCTATAATCGAGGTGTCAGCTTGGGTTCAGCCTAATCTTAGGCTCAAGATTCTCCTCCAGTCTTACATATTTGCTGTAGAATGTATGGTGGCTTGCTTCTTCAACACCAGTAAAAGAATCTCTCTGAACTCAGGAAAGATACCTTCTTTTATTTTTTCTTGCCACAGAACCTTGTCCTCTTCTCTTTGCCTGTAATAATGTCTGTATAGATAATATCCATTCTTCTATTCATCAAGTGTAAACTAATATTGATTTAATTTATTTAGAGAATTTTATAAGAACACAAAAATTATAAAAATAGTACAATGGACATGTATTCAACTTCATTCAGGTTCATTTTTCTAAATGTTTTATAATTTGTATTATTTTGTCATTCTCTCTCTCTTTATATGTTCTTCTGTCTCTGTTTTTCTCTTATGTCTGTCTTTCTGTCTCTCTGTCTCTGTCCCTGTCTAAAATTTATCTCTCTGCCTGTCTATCTATCATCAATCAACTCTATCTATCTATCTATCTACATCTATCTATCTAATCGATCTATATACTTATTTATATCTATATATTTCTGTTCAACAGTTTCAGGGTAAGCTGCAGACATAATGATTTTTAACCCTTAAATAACCCAAGAATCTCTTAATAATAATCTCTTTCTCATATAATTATAGTGTATTATCCAATTAAGATAAATTAATATCAATAAAATGCTACCACTTAATGGTCAAAATTTACCAATTAGCCCCATGTTCTTTGTACCAACTATATTCTATATTCTTCCATCCAAGATCTAATCTGGAAACTGGCATTACATTTAGTTGCTAAATTTATCTAATCTCCTTTTATATGGAACAGTCTCTTAATATTTCTTTATTATTAATGTCATTGACATTTTTGAGAAGTTCAAGTAAACTTTTCAGTTTTATTAATGATTGATGGTTAGATTTTGGTAATTATTATTATTTTTTTGACAAGAATACCACAGAAGCAATGTTGTATATCCTCGGTGTATCATATCAGTTGTCCCATATTTGATGGTCATAACTTAGTTCACCTCAGGTAGTACCTACAAGGTTACTCCACTGCAAAAGCATCCTTTAAAAAAAGATTTACAATTAACAAATAAATTGTGTAGATATAAGCTTAAATTGTATTTTCTTGATTTCATAATCTAAACTATGTCTCTATGATATCAACATCCCTGGAGGACTTAGTATTTGTCTATATATTAATTACAATTTCATTTTTTAGGTATTGTATATTTGCTGTGGCTTTCTCTCTGAATGAAATATGTCTATTTTGTTCACTGCTGTATTTGCAGTACCTATAACAGTGTGTGGTGCACAACAGACACTAATAAAATAATTACAAATAAGTGAATAAATTATATTTTAATTATATTATATTGAATTATATATTTAAATTGTTTAGTTTAAAATTTATAGATTTTCTTCTTATGGATGATAGAAATACATCCAGTCAAAATGGGTTTTCCAGTCAAAATGGCAAAATAGAAAAACACTGTGCTTGCCATAAACACATTAGAATCACAATTAAATTATAGAGGAGTCAACCTGGAGAATCATCTGAAAACTGACCGAACAGAAGTCCTATAACTAAGGATACAAAGAAGTTACATTAAGATTGGTAGGAGTGGGTGGAGATGTGAAATGTACTGGCATAATACCCACATGTAGTTGTTGAGAATCAGAAAGGATATCTCAGCTGCAGAGGTCCCTCCTGAAAAGAAATGGATTCCAGCCCAGAGCATCACTGCTGGGAAGTGGAGTCCCTCCAAAATCTGGCTGTGAAAGGCAGTGAGCATTCCATTAATTCAGGTGAAACAGAAGGTGGCTGGAAAACCAGGTGTTTCTCTTAAAGGCCATGAGAACAGACTCCCCCACTCCCAGGAACTCAGCCTGGGCTCTGGCAGAAGGATTGCAACTCAGGAGGGACCAGAGACATACAGGGAAATTCTGAGTTGTGTGTCTTCAAAGTGAGGGCTGAAGGGAAAGACACCATTGTCCCTGTGTTGTGCTCTCTTCCTATGTAGCTGGTAAACTGATGCCATCAAATCTGCACTGACCTGATGAGGTTTGATCATCCCACACTGGTGACTCCCTGAGACCCTATTCTTCACAACTTGCATACCTCCAAAGGATTTTTATGGCTAGCAGGCAGCCTGTATTGGCCCACACTGCAGTTTTTCTTGGACAACTCTTAGGAGTCCACAGGCCCAATGCACTTGGCAGCTGGCCTTGATATGCTCTGAGTCTATTGCACAGTGGCACAGGGCTCAGAACTGGCATCACTTTGTAGCTTCTACAAAGGTAGCCTTGGGTCAGTCATAGGCATTTCCTGATCATGGCCACAGAATTATGACAACTAGTGGCTAGCTTCAAACCTTAACACAACACCACCCAATTAGTCAGCCGCATAAGCAGGGCACCAAAAGGATAGCCATGGTAAGTACTAGAAACCCTCTGGGGCAAATCACACTCCATGAGGTCAGTCCCTGAACAGCAACTTCTGTGGTCATGGCCAATCTTCACAGCCAGTAAACTTGAGGGTCAATTTCACCCACTGATATGTCAATAGCAAAAAAGGCTCACCTACAACAAGAGAGGCATGCACAAATCACAAGAGCATCTAGCTCAGGTGACCAGGGAGATTGTGCCACTCGCACCACAAGACACCTACTACATAAGACAACGTGCCATGACTGGAAGATGTAGCAGATATACCTAATGCATAGAAAAAAACACAGAGAGGAAGCCCAAATGGAAAAAAAAAATGTCTCAAATGAAAGAACAGAACAAAACTCAAGAAAAAAGAACTAAATAGATGCAAGTATCTACTGAATACAGAGTTCAAAAAACTGGTTACAAAGATACTTAAAAAGACTTAGTGAAAACTTCAACAAAGAGATAGTAAGCATGAGAGGACATAGAAATGATAAAAAAAAAAAAAAAGAACCAGTCAAAAATGAAGGATAAAATAATTGAAATGAAAAATACATGAGAAGAAATCAATGGCAGGTTAGGTGAAGCAGAGAATTGATCAGCAATTTAGAAGACAATGTAGCAGAAAATAATCAGAACAGAAAATAAGAAAAAAAAAATTTTTTTTAAGAGGGTTGTTTAAGGAACCTCTGGACAACATCAAGCATACCAAAATTCACATCATATGGGTAGCAGGAAGAAGAAGAGAGAAAACAAGGAATTGAAAACCTGTTTGAAGAAATAATGACTGAAGACTTTCCTAATCTGTAGAAAGACATAGACATAAGAGATCAGGAAATATAGAAAGTCTCAAACAAGATAAACCTAAAGAGGGCTGCACCAAGATGCATTAGAATTAAAATAGCAAAGGTTAAATATAAAGAGAGAATCTTAAAGGAATAAAAAGATGGTTACCTATAAGGTAGCTCTCATAAGACTGTCAGTTAATTCTCAACAGAAACTATGAAGGCCAGAAGGGATTGGCATAAAATACTGAAATTAAAGAAAACAGGGACCTAAAGCAAGACTACGCTACTCAGCAAAGCTATCATTTAAAGTTGAGGGAGAGATAATGAGCTTCAGAAACAAACAAACAAAAACTAAAGGAAGTCATCACCACCAAACCATCAGTATTACAAGAATTGTTAAAGAAATTTTTAAAATATCTTTAGAGAACAAATATAAGTAATAAAATGGCAATAGCTATGCACTTATCAATAATACTTGAATGTAAATGGATTAGATGCCTCAATAAAAAGACATAAAGAACTTGAATAGATGACAAAACAAGATCCATGTACATGCTATCTACTTCAGATAGAAAGAAACACAGTACTGAGAGTAAAAGGAATGAAAAAAAATTTCATGCAAAGGGAAACAAACAACAAAAAAAAAGTGGGTAGCAACACTTATATTAGACAAAATACACTTTAAAACATCTATGACAAGAGAAAAAAGGCATTACCTAATGATAAAGAGATCAATTCAATGAGAGAATATAACCCTTGTAAACAGTTCTGTACCCATTGTAGAAACACCTAAATACATAAAGCAAAATATTAATAGACATAAAGGGAGAGATTGATAGTATTACAGCCATTTTGAAGAACTTTAACACCCCCTTGAAATCAAGGGATAGGTCTTCCAGACAGAAAATCAAGAGAACATTGGTCTTAAGTGACAAATTAGACCAGATGGATTTAATTGATATTTTTATAGCATTTCACCTCCAAAGCAGTGGAATATACATTCTTTTCAAGTGCATAAGAAACATTTTCCAAGATAGACCATGTTAGGCTACAAAACAAGACTCAGTAAATTTAAGAAGACTGAAATCATACCAAGCATTAACTCTGACCACAATGGTATGAAACTAAAAATCAGTTACAAGGAAGAAACTGAAAGGCACACACGTGGAAGCTAAATAACATGCTACTAACAATGGGTTAACAATGAGATTAAGGAAGAAATCAAAAGACGACTTGAGACTAATAAAAATGAACACACAAAAAAAACAAAATCTATGGGACAAAGAAAAAGTATTCTTAAGAGAGAAATTCATAACAATATAGGCCTACCTCAAGAAATAAGAAAAACCCTGAATATATGATCTAACCCTACATCTAAAGGACTAGATAAAAATAACAACAAAGCCCAAAGATCATAGTGAAAAAAACAAAATAGTCTAAACAAAAATACAAAAGGTCAACAAAACCAAGAGCTGTTTTGTAAAAGATATACAAAATTAATAAATCTTTATGCAGACTCATCAAAAAAAAAAAAAAGGAGAGAACTAAATACATAAAATCAAAATGAAAGAGAAGGGACATCTGACTCCAAAAAAATCAAAGAATTATAAGAAATACTATGAGCAATTGTACATCAAAAAATTGGACAATCTGGAAGAAGTGAATAAATTCCTCAAAATATACAATCTTTTAAGACTTAATCAAGAAAATAAAAAATCTGAATGGACCAATTACTACTAATGAAATCGAATCAGTCATCAAAGAATTCCCAACAAACAAACGTCCTGCATTGATGGTTTCACAGGTAAATTTTACCAAACATTCAAAGGAGAATTAACACTTATTCTTCTCAAACTATTCCAACAATTTGATGAGGAAGGAAGGCTCCCAACTTCATTCATCAAGGCCATTATTACCCTGATTTTAAAACCAGACAAAAGTATTACAAAAAAAAAAAAGACCAATAGGCTGATATTCTTGATGAATTGTGATGCAAAAATTCTCAAAAGTATTAGAAAGCCAATTTAGCAAGACATTAAAAATATCATGCAAGTTTGGTTCAATATGATTATATCAATATATGCAGAAAAGCATTTGACAAAATCCAGCATCTTTTACATTTAAAAACTCTCAACAAAGTGGGAATGGAAGGAACATACCTCAACATAATAAAGACTATATATGACAAAGCCACAGCTAACATACTAAATGGGGAAAAACTAAGAGCATTTTTCTTAAGATCAGGAACAAGACAAGGATCTCCACTTTCATCATTTTTATTCCACAAAGTATTGGAAGTCCTAGCTATAGCAATCAGATAAGAAAGAAATAAAAATAGACACCCAAGTTGGAAAGAAAGAAGTAAAACTAACACTATTTGCAGACATTATATATATAGAGAACCTTAAAAAGTTCATCAACACACTGTTAGAAATGATTAATAAATTCAGTGACATAGCAGGATACAAAATTAATTTTCAGAACTTGCATTTTATACACCAATAATAAATTATAAGGAAGAGAAATTTTTTTAAAATCCCATTTACAATTACATCAAAATAAAATGGAGTATCTAGGAATATACTTAATCAAGGAGTTAAAGACTATATTTGAAAAAAATATATATAAGACATTGAAGAAAAAACTATTGAAGAAAAAAGCTGAAGAAGGTACAAGTAAATAAAAGCATATATAGTACTTGTGAATAGAAAAAATTAACATCATTAAAATGTCCATATTAACGAAAGTAATCTATACATTAAGTGAAATGACTATCAAATATCAATGGCATTTTTCAGAGAACTAAAGCAATAAACTAAAAATTTATATATAACCATAAAATATCCCAAATAGCTATGACAATCTTGAGGAAAAAAACAAAGTTGGAGGTGTCACACTACCTGATATCAAACTATACTACAAGGCTATAGTAAAAAACAGCTTGGTAGTAGCATGAAAACAAACACATAGATCAATGGAACAGAATAAAGAGCCCAGAATAAAGTTTGGCCTATACACTAATGCAATCTATGACAGAGGAGGCAAAAATGAACAATGAGGTAAAGAGTCTCTTCAATAAATGGTGTTGGGAAAACTGGACAGATTCATGAAAAAAATGAAAACTAGACCACCTTCTTACTCCATATACAAGAATAAACTTAAATAGATTAAATATTTAAAATATAAGACCTGAAACCATAAACTTCTAGAAGAAAACATAGGTGGTAACACTCTTATATTGCTCTCTTAGTAATATTTTTTTCTGTTATATCTTCTCAAGCAAGGGAAACAAAAGAAAAATAAACAAATGAGACTACATCAAACTACAAAGTTTTACACAACAAAGAAAGCGATCAACAAAATGGAAGTAAACCTACCAAATGGAAGAAAGTATATGCTTATAACTGATAGAAGGTTTATATACAAAATTTATAAAGAACTCATATAATCAATGCCAGGAAAAAAATTAAATTAAAAAATGAGCATAGGACTTGAATAGACATTTCTCTAAAGAGGACATAAGACAGCCAATAGATATATGAAAAGACATATGAAAAGATGCTCAAAAATCACAAATTATCAGAGAAATGCAAATTAAAACCACAATAAGATATCACCTCAGACCTGTCAGAATGTCTATTGTCAATAAATCAAACAAAAAAATATGTTGATAAATATGTGAAGAAAAGAGAAAGCTCATGCACTGTTGGTGAGCCAACATGCAAACAGTTCAAATTTTCCTCAATAAATTAAAAATAGAGCTATCTTATGACCCAGAAATTCCACTGCTAACTATTTACCTACAGAAACCATGAGAGAATATCAGAACATGGTGGAGTCAGAGACATCCTCAGATATCTCCCCTCGAAACAACATAAGCTAGATATCTAAAACTCAACAAAAAATAGCTAAAGTGCATGCAAGCACATCTGAGTATGGAATCTGTGCATAAGAGGTACCACATTGCCCTGGGAAGTGGCCAGTAGACTGAGAAAAGTGAAGAAGTTCCCTCTTGCAGCCACAGCTCCCTGAAGGAGAAATGGGGAGATTCCCTGAACAACACTGCTTGGGAGAGCTGTGAATTCAACACAGCCTGTGACAGTGCCCAGGGATCAGGGCAGATAGCAGAGAAATGGGGACAGCAGAGAAACACGGACAGCAGAGAAAAATCACTTGATAATTACAAGTTGGTGTTGCAAAATGGAAGGCTGAGCTGCAGCCTCCATCTCCCAACCCAGAGGGCCTCTCCTCCCATATCCTCTAAGACGGAACACTGCAGAACTCCAGAGGAATTTGAGCAAACACAACCAAAACTGTTATTAACACTAACAGGAACTGAGACTGAGGGTAGCAAGTGAAATTGAATATCTATAAGAAAAAAAGAAGGCATTATTAAGACATCATATAAAGCAGGGATCAAAGAGGCTTAGATGCCACCTAGTAGAAACCAAAAAAAAAGTGTCTTCTTTGAACAGGCCAAGGAAACCCTTATATAATAAATCTTACCAGAAAAAAGAAGAGAAGAAGAAGAAGAAGAAAGAAGAAGAAGAAGAGAAGAAGAAGAAGAAGAAGAAGAAGGAGGAGGAGGAGGAGGAGGAGGAGGAGGAGGAGGAGGAGGAGGAGGAGGAGGAGGAGGAGGAGGAGGAGGAGGAGGAGGAGGAGAGGAGGAGGAGGAGGAGGAGGGGAGAGGGGAGGAGGAGGAAGAGAAGGAGGAGGAGGAGGAGGAGGAGGAGGAGGAGGAGAGGAGGAGGAGGAGAAGAAGAAGAAGAAGACGACGACGACGACGACGACTTCCCATTAATGTTCAGGCAAAGAAGTAGTCATTAAATACCATGAACAACCAAGGTCATAAGGCTGCTCATAAAGGAAGTGAAAAATCTCCAGAAAATAAGACAGAGAAATATGCAACTTAAATGACAGAATTCAGGATGGTACTTCTGAAAAAAACTCAATGAGTTCCAAAAAAATTCATATTAACAATTTTAAAAATTGAAAAAAACAACTAGATGAGCAGAATGAGTTCTTTAGCAAGGAGATTGAAACTCTCAAAAAGAAACGAACAACTTCTGGAGATGAAGAACACACTGAAAGAGATGAAAAATAAAATAGCAAGCTTGGGAAATAGAGGAAAGGATCAGTGACATCAAAGACAGGAATCTAGAAATAAATGAGAAAAAAAATAAAAACCAAAAATGAAAACTAATGAAAGAGAAATACAAGAACTAGCTGATACCATCAGAAGAGGAACATAAGAATGAGCATTATTGAAGGTGAGGAAAAGAAGCAGGGACTACATAACATTTTCAGACAAATAGTTGACGAGAATTTCCCAAATCTAAGGAACTAGCTGCATCTTGGAATTCAAAAAGTCAACAGAACACCAATTATTTCAACCCAAAAAGGTCTTCTCCAAGAATCAAAAATCAATGACAAAGAGAATTATCAGGGCAGTCAGGGAAAAAAGATGGCAACCTATAGAGGAAACTCCATTAGATTATAGTTATACTTTTCAGCACAAACCTTACAAGCCAGAAAAGAGTGGAATCAAATATTCAAACTATTAAATGAAAGGAACTACCTGCCAAAAATAATGTATCCAGCTGAACTCAACATTAGATATGAAGGAGAAATAAAGACTTTACCAGACACACAAAAAATGAGATAATTCTCAACTATGAGGCCTGTGTTACAAGAAATACAGAATCAAGTCACCTCACGTAAAACAAAATGACAAAAAATAATAAATAATTAGGAGTAAGGTGACTGGCAGGCAGATTGAAGCAGAGGAGTGCAACCCTTACTAAGAACAGGGCATTAATCAATAAAATCAATAAAAAGAGATTTGCTATATCAATAAAAAAGCTTAATCAATAAAAAAAGATTTGCTATTGCTAGATAGTAAGGAACATTAAGCACACATAGGGACAAATTGAGAAAACAATGACTGAAAAGGGAAGGATTTAAATATCCACATTTGCAAAAGGGAATGGAGATAAGTTGCTTCTGTGTGTACAGAAGAAAATAGACAACTGTATATATATATATATTATATATATATATATATTATATATATTATATATATATATATAACTGTACTTTACTTATTCATAATGATAAACACATGTCAAAGATTCAGAACTGAAGTAACATAAAACATGAAGGACCAGAGTGAAAACCCACAAAAGCCAACCAAAATAAAGAAAACAGTAACACAAGGACAAGGAAGCAATGGAAACACCGAGCTACCAGAAAGCAAAATTAAATGGCTATAGAATACCTCATATTTCAATAATCACTCTTAATGTAAATGGACTGAACTCACCAATAAAAAGGCACAGAGTTGCAGAATGGATCAAAAAACAAAACCCAACAATATGCTATGTCCAGGAGACACATCTCAGCTCCAACGACAAATATAGACTCAAAGTGAAAGGGTGCAAAATTATTTTTCAAGCAAATGGCATTCAGGAAAAAGTGGGAGAAGCGGTACTAATATCAGAAGAAATAAACTTCAAAATCGAAAGATAAAGATACTGAGAGACACTTCATAGTGATAAAGGAAGTTATACACCAAGAAAACCTAACACTTCTTAATATCCATGCTTTCAATCAGGGAGTCCTGAAATATATACAGCAATTACTAACAGAACTAAAGAGAGAAATGGACCAAAACACTATCGTAGTAGGGATCTAAATACCCCACTGTTGGATATGGACAGATCATCCAAACAGAAAATTTATTAAAAAATAACATCCTTGAATGACACATTAGACCAACTGGACATAATATTTAGAGTCTTTCATTCCAGAACAGTTGCTTCTATATTCTTATCTGGTGCACATGGAACATTCTCGAGAATTGACCATAAACTGGGACAAAGAGATCGTCTCTACATATGTAAGAGGGTTGAAATCATATCGACCATTTTCTCTGATCATAATACTTTGTAGCTGGAGATCAACTGTAAAAGGAAGCAGGATAAAAACACAAATACATGGAGAAAAACATGCTACTAAAGAATGACTAGGTCAGAGAAGAAATAAAAAGAGATCAAGAGATACATAGAAATGAATGATAATGATAGCATGAAATATCAAAACTTTTGGGACACAGAAAGAGCAGTTATAAGAGGAAAGTTCATATCATTATAGACCTATCTCCAAAAACAAGAATGAGCCCAAATAAACAAACTAACACTATTCTTAAAAAACTACAAAAGGAAGTACAAGAGTACCTATGCTTTAAGTCAGCAGAAGGAAAGAATCAAAATTAAAGCAGAATTAAATGAAATTGAAAACAAAACAAAATAAAAAATATAAATGCAACAAAGAGTTGGGAACCTTCCATGACTCTTGCTTTTGTTCGGAACTTCCTTCTACACTTCTTATGTGTCAACTCTTAACAGGCAGTCCTCACTGTGATTCTAGCTCTTATAGGGACAGCATGGTGCTCTAGGTTCTGGTAACACCACATTTTCTGTCTTCTCATTTCTTGTTCTCTTTTCTGTATATTAGATTTTTTTGTCAATCTGAATTGAAATGTAGATCATATTTCTTTTCTGATCACAATCCGCCTTACTCAATTCTTAATTTGGTTCACTTTTTTAAACCATTTATTGAGTTTTAGTTTCATTATTTTATTTTTAAGTTTTCCATTTGATTCTTTCATAGACAACATTTCTCAGCTGAAAATTTATAGTTAATCAAATATGTTACTTTCACATACCATTTATTTTAGAGTTGATGTGTAACTAAATCTAACATCTGGATCGCATGGGTCTATTTCTACATTATGCTGTTTCTTGTGTTTTGGTCATATGGTCTGATACTCTGTATGCTAATTTTTTTATGTGAATGAAAAATACTGATGATAGGCTCTTGATAGATATTTTAGTTCAGATGATATTATAATTATCCATATAGAATTTTTTTGTGTTGAAAGTTAATAAGTAGTTGGCAATCTTAAAATCAATAGGATATGACTTAATTCAAATATATGTTTCAATATGGTGTAAAAGTTTTTTTTTTTTAATTTCTGGTTTATCTTACACCCTCCAAAGATATAAAGTCTTCGTGGTCCAGTGAAAACTTGTATTTATCAATATCCTCTCTCCTTATAATTTCAAATCTCTAATTTTTGTTTCCTTTCAGTCTCATAAGACTTTTGAAACTCTCTTTATCTTCCCAGCCTCCTAGCAGCTATTTTCTGCTCAGCTTGTTAGTCTCTCATCTGTGTTTTATGGATTGAAAAAATTGCCTCAGGGAGCAAAACATTTGATTTACTTATCTATGTGCTTGTCCTCTCTGGAATATTTAATTTTCTGGTCCTTGTCTGATTTCTTAATTTGCCTAATGCCTTCAAAACAGATTTTATTAAAAATGTTTTTGTACAGATTTAGCAGTTATCTTGGTGTTTAGGATTAGCTTAATATACCTAGTCCATAAAATTGGCCAAAATCAAAAAAGTAAGAAAATTGAATAACAAAAATATAGCAAAAAAGTAAGAAATAAAAGGAAATACATTTAAAATATAAATGCAAATCATAAAATGAAAGATGCAAATATAAAAAAAGAACTAAATAAAAATAAGAATTATAAAAATAAAAAATACAGCAGAATTTTTGGAGTTTCTAGAAAATCAAGGAAAGCCAGTGCCATCTCCAGTTTGGGTAGGGAACTCATTTTCTTTCTCAAGACATTTGTTTTTCCTTTCCCACCCCCCCACCCCCTGCTCTCCCATAAGACTTTTGAAATCTCTCCTTAGGAAGGTTAAAGTTCAGATAGGGCCTTTTTGGGACATAATCCACAGTTCCTGCCGAGATGGAATTTTTCTGCAGTCCTGGCCTAAGTAGATATACGTCTTCAGTCACCAAAGGATACATAGAGGAAAATAATTGATTCCACGTTGGAATTATGGAGGATAGCAAGTGGATCTTCAATGTCTTGTTGTGCTAGAAAGTGATAAAACTGTTCAGAGAATGATAGGAGTATAACCAAAGTGCAAGGAGTCTGCTCAAAATGTCTCCCTTATGACAAATCTGGGGTAATTTGAGGGTAAAGTAAAAATGATAATAGGAATACATTATTAAATGATATCCATTTGTCCATACTAATATAAATAAAAGTACAAATAAATAAATAAAGTGATGATAAAAGAAAACTTTTCCTTTAGTAAACGTAGAAGAAATAGAGCAATTAGAAAATAATGCCATTGATATCAGCGAGTACTAAAACTAGTAGATGAAAGCTTGGTGAGAAACAGGATTATTTATATAATACAAGGTACTTCTCCTAAAATAACTTGTTAGTTATATAGGGGAAAGTAATCTTACAGTGAAGAACCCTAGTCGACACTTCCTTAAGTAAGTAACTAAGGTAACAATGCCAGTTTTAGGATGAACTAATCTCATGTTTCTCCTGAAGCTGAGAAGAATACATATTTTTCTGTAGTATTCCTGCCAAAATATGTAAACTGAATCTAATTAGGAAATGTCAGACACATTAGAGAGACATTGTACAATATAACGGGTTTGTCCTCTTAAGGTTAACTCAGAACATAGCCCTGCACATATTTAGAAGACTGATGGCTGCCTGACCAGCAGCCAAGGAAGGCAATACACAAAGAGCTTTCAGTAGTGGCTACTCTCAAGTACATTTTCTGCTGCTCCCATGGATGTTATCTGCTCTTGTAACCAAGCAGCACATCTTGCTCTCATTCATCTGAGAAGGCGGCTGCTCCCCAAAGAGATAACCCCTCCCTCTGCTTTGGCATATAAGACTCTCCTGTTCTTGGTCAGCAGCTTTATTCCTGCAGCTTCAACCAGCTGCTGCTGAATCGTCCCTGTTTTATGAGTAATAAAATGGCATTTCCATCCTCTGGTCCTCCTGGTAGGTTTTCTGGAATAACCAAACCCAGATGCAAGTTCCAGGCTTGGGGCTCCTGCATCACATCTTCAAGAAATATAATATAAGAAAAAACAAGAAAGACTGAAAAGCTATACAAGGTTAAATGAGACTAAAAAGACATGTCAGCTAGCTGCAATGTATGATCCTGAATTGGATTCCATTCTGGGAAAAAGCAGTAGATATTAGGACAATTGACAAAATAGGAATATAAACTGTGGATTAGAAATACCAATGTAACATTTATGATTTTTGATAGTTATACTGTGGTATGCAAAAGAATATCCTTGTTTTTAAGAAAATATATACTGAAGTAGTGAGTATTGTGTTTCTGTGTGTGCATATGCATATATATGTGTGTGTGTGTGTGTGTTTATATATATGTGTGTGTGTATATGTATTGTATTGTATGTATATCTATATAGAGAGAGAGACAGAGAAAGGACAGAGAAAGGGGCAACTGATGACCTAGGTAAACAATATATAATAATTCCTCTTCTATAAACTTGAAACTGTATCAAAATTAAAAGTTTACAAGCAACAAGCTAGATGACAATAAGTTCCCAAAACAGCAAAGTATAAGTGGATGGAGTCCAACCAAATGACAGTGGCAAGAAGCCAGTGATATGTATAATTATGTAAGAGGAAGTAGAGGGCAGGGAAATAAAGGCATCATCCTAGCAAAAAAAAAAAAAAAAAGAGGCAACAGACAGTTCATAGGTAAAAAAGAAAATGGCCCTTGAACATATTAAACATATTAAAATGTGTTCAGTTGCATTCATAGAGAAATCGAAACTACATTGAGATATTTGATATATTTTAAAAAAAACAATACTTACCAAGAATGTGGGAAAATAGGTATTCTCATATGTTGTTAGTAGATATGTGATATGCAGTATTTAGCAAAATTATACATAAATTTACCTATTGGTCCACCAATCCCATTTCTAGTAATCTATCCAAAATATTATTAAATACTAAAAGATTTATGAACAATGTCAATAACGGTCAAATGTCTATCAGCAAAGAAGTGGTTGAATAAATAAGAGTACATTCACACGATAGAGTATTGTGCTTTTTAAAAAGGAAGGAGGTAGGTCTCTACATACTACACAGTTTTTTTAGGTGAAAAAAAAAAGTAAGTTGGTGAAAGTGTGTATAATATGCTTCCATTCATCTAAGAAAAGAAGGAAGGAAATAGTATAATAATATTTGTTTATAGTTTAAAAAAAGAGAAAGGGGAGGAGGATAAACTGGAAAGTTAAAAAAGAATGATTGCTTATAGTGGGGTGGAGAGAAAAAGAAGGAAGAGAGAGAATTTATCTAAAAATACTTTGTTTTGTATATTTTACAAAATCAACCATTACTAAACCTCACTGTGTGTGTGAGACAAAGGGAAGGAGAGAGAGAGAGAGAGAGAGAGAGAGAGAAGAAGAGAGAGAGAGAGAGATCACAGCTTAGTGAGGCTTGGTTATGTTAGCATTGAGAAATATGAGAAAATACTCAATGGATTGTGCACATTGGATTCCTATGGTGGGAGATGGAGCAAGTCTTTCAGGAGGGTGTAAGAAAACAAAGTAGGAAAAGAAAGAAGCTGATTTAAATAACAGTGGCCTTTGGAAACAGTGTAGTAAAAAGACAGCATGTGTGTTATGACTCTATTATTAAAATTATATTTATATTTATCAAGAGATATAAAAAGATAATCACTGAAATATTAGTGGTGTTTTTTCTCAGGGAATAGGATTTTAGATCACTATTCACTTTGGTATATATTTATGTATTATTCATCTTTTTAAAAATATTGACACTACTATTTAGAAACCCAGAAAAATAAAATAAAGCAATTTCCATTCTGGACAAAAAGAACTACTACAAAGTACTAAAGAATAACTAATAGAGCAATAAATGTTTAATATATAAAATATAAATATTTAGAAACATAATAAATAATAAAAGAAATGCAAAATTAAGCAATGGCTTGATTGTGGGCAGGAGAGAAAGGAGAGTGAAAGATTATCCTGAGGTTATTGACCTGAACAACTAGAAAAATGATTAGTCATTGATAACATGGGAAACAACTTGGGGAAGAAGATGAGAGTCTGGTTTTAGTTGAGATGCCTGTAAAACATCTAAGCAGAGAATCCAACTTCAGTTGGATGTATAAACATGAATCTAGGAAAGAGTTCCAGCTTGGAGCTATAAAGGCAAGAATTGCCCACAAAGAGATAATATTCAAAACCTTGGAAACTAAATGAAATCAACATGTAAGTAATTGTATATATAAAATGGTTCTAAGGAGTGAATTCTAATTTTCTATTAGGTTGCAATTAGTTCAAGACTAACATGTGCATTAGTTCAGTATGAGGAAAAGTGGAGGAATCAGCATAGGAATTTGTGAGATAGAAGAAAAATATAGGGAATTGTGGTTTTTTGAAAAAAAAGTGTCAGAAAAGAGAGAAATAATCTCTAAGTCAGTGAATATTAACTGAGAATGGATCATTTAATTCATCAATGTAGAGGGCACTGACAGAAAATACTAGTTGACAAAAAGGGGAAATTACTGAAGAGCAGGTGAGAGAAGATAGAATCTAATGTATAAGTCTACATGTAGGTCTAGTTTGATTTTCTAAAACAAGCCTTTTATATGCAGATGTTCATCCTTCAGACCAAATACAAAAGAACTCATATTCTCATGTTATCTAAATCAAAAGCTGGTATAGTCTTCATTCCTATATGCAAGCTTGGTCATACAAAGCCATTTTTTTCCTGACAGATATTTTCTTCCACAGAAATGCTTCATTTTGGTTATGGTTTGGAACTCTTCCTTCAGAGTTTTTCTTTAGTAAGGTTACTGGGAAATATTAATGTATTTTCCTCATTTGAACATTTCAACATGACAACCCTTTTGGTGTGTATTATTCATTATAGTATCCAACAAGTGGCAATTGAACACTTGTAATGTGCTTAGTGAAACTGAGAAATTAAATTTTTAATTTTATTTAACTATAATTATTTAAATTAAAAATAAGTTAGTTTAAAATATTTTTCCATTAAACACAACTTTATTGTTTTCATAGGACTACAGTTCATTTTAACCACTGAAAATTTAAAGTACAACTGAGATAAGCTGTAAGCTGTAATGGATTTGAAGACAGTATGAAAAGGTGAAATATTTATTAAAATAATGATATGCATAAATGGATTTAAATAAAACAAAAAATAAAATAGTTAAAATATCTTTAATTATAAAATGTTAAAATAAAATTTAAAATAAATATATATTTTACTCTTCTAATGTTGCTACTAGAAAATTCTAAATAATAGATGTAGCTCAGATTATTTTGCTACTGTATGACACTGCTCTATGTTATTGAACATAAATTTGTGCCAGGTGAATAGAAAGGTCCATAGGTTCTGCTATTATGAGGCATCTTTTTGTTTGGTGAGACAAAAAGTATTAGTTTAACCTTTTCAATTATTTACTCTCTGTGTCTTTAGAATTAGCAAGGAGAAACAATATTATTAGAGTTACCTTTTTAACAGAATTATTTAACAACATAAAGGGTGCCAGCGAAGATAGTAGATCTACATTCTGGGGTAGGTTTAGGAAAGAGCCTGAACCAGTACATGTTGATAGAGAAAATACTGGAAGGTGACTGAGAAATAAGTACTCATCTACTGAAAGCTTTTCAATAAATTTCTTAGTTTTCAAAGTCAGGAACAAAATCTATCTACACAGCTATATTACAAGACAAATTGATAGCTTATACATTTGAAGTTAAGCAGTGAAATACATATAGACCCTTGATGTTTTCAGTTTTGTTTTGTTTACTTTTTGTTTGTTTGGTTGGCTATTTTGGTTTTTTGATCATTTCATTTTCTTCTCCTTTTTCCTTTCTCTGCCTTTCTAATTTTATTTTCCAAGAAAATAGCAGAGTAGAATAACCAGCCCTGGGCAAATTTAACAGAATGGAGAAGTTTTATTTGGCATCTTCCTTCTCTCTTGGTGATATATTTTTCTTTTTGGTAGTACATTCAATGCCTAAGACTACCCAAGGTTTCCATTTGGAGCACCAAAAAAAGACTTTCTTTTTACAAGAGACTAAGTCGGTCTATGCTAATATATATTCATTATCATTTCTTACTATTTTGTGGGCATAATGCCTTATCCCAATAGAATAGAAATTTCAGGCTCCACGACAGACAATTGGAGGATATATTTTGGGGATGTCAAAAAGTTTTGGATCTAATTTGAATTTTACTATTTGACAGTTGTCTATTTCTCCCATTGGAACTATTAAAGGTCTGTTGGTTAGTGCAATTAAAAGCAATTTAACTTATTCAATCTTTTTTTCCTGTTTGGAAAACAAAGTGTACAATTCAAAGCTCTGATAAATGTAATACTCTCCATACAGAGGTAATTATTCATTTTCAAAATTCTCACATTCTTAGAGTTCCTTTAAAAAAAATAATAGTAAATGAATGGGACTACATCAAACTAAAAAGCTTCTGCACAGCAAAGGAACCTTGAGCAAGCGACAATCGTCTGAATGGGAAAATATATTTGTAAGCCACACCTCTGATAAGGGCCTAATACTTAAAATATACAAAGAACTCATACAACTCAATAACAACAAACAAACAAATGATCCAATCAAAAAATGGGCAGAGGACCTGAACAGACACTTCCCCTAGAGGAAATACGAATAGCCAACAAATATATGAAAGAAATGCTTAACATCGCTAGCTAATAGGGAAATGCAAATTAAAACCACAATGAGATAGCATCTCACACCTGTTAGAATAGCTATAATCAACAGAACAAGTAATAACAAATGTTGGAAAGGATGTAGAGAAAAAGGAACACTCAAAACTGCTGGTGGGGCTGCAAATTGGTGCAGCCACTATGGAAAACAGTACGGAGGTTCCTCAAAAAACTAAGAATTGATGTACCATATGATTCAGCAGCAATCCCCTACTGGGTATTTACCCAAAGCCTTGAAAATGCATATCCAAAAAGATATTTGCATACTAATGTTCATAGCAGCATTATTCACAGTGGCCTGGATATGGAAGCAATGGAAGTGCCTACATCAATGAATGGATAAAGAAGCTGTGGTATATACATACAATGGAATATTACCCAGCCATAAGAAGAGGTGAAATACTGCCATTAGTGACATGGATGGACCTTGAGATAATCATGCTAAGCAAAATAAGTCAGACAGAAAAAGTTGAAAATCACTTGATATCACTTATATAAACCTAAGAGCAACAAATGAGCAGGACATATAGAGATTTATGGACATGGGCAATAGACTAGTAGTTACCAGCGGGGAAGGTAGAGGGGGTGGGGGGGAGTAGTAGGGGAGGTAGATAGGGTAGAGGGAGCCAAATATGTGGTGACAGAAAGAAATCTAGCTATGAGAAGTGAACACACAGTGTAAATATACATATACATATATACGCCTTACTATTAATAAACAAACAAACAAACTAATAGTGTATTATTGATGCAATGATGGCACATACTGTTCACCTAAGCAATGTAAAAGTTTTCTACAAATATTTGTTGGAGCCAACCTCAAATTTGCGTAACTTTATTTGTTACCTGGTGTGTGGGATTTCATCACTTTGGTCCATGTGCGATAGTGTTCAGAGTGATGGATAACTCACTGTTAAACAGCTGTGACCTGACATACTTCTTGCAATGCATTCTCTGTGTAAATTTGTTTTTTAAAAAAGCAACCACCTTTATGTCATTGCAGTCTGCTGTTTTAGTGTTGGTGACACTCCCTGGGAATGGAGTAAAAGTAAACCCTTGAACGGAGAGGTGAGATGGCATTGAACAGATGAGCTTGCGTGAATAGCACAAAATGAGGGAAGAAAGATGCCAACATAAAAAAGCACTTGCAGAACTAAATAGCATACAAGCTGGCCAATTTACTATTAAAGCTAGGACAAGTTCATTATGTGATGTCTTGAAATTTCTAGAAATGGCCTACTGGAACTGGTAATCATCAGTGGATACCGAGTAAGGCAGATGGTAGGCAGAAATACAGGGGGTCTTATCAGTCTCATCTCCCTCCCTCTTGCTGTGCTCTTTTGACTCAGCACACTCCTCTGAGGTCCTTTTCCCTTTCTTCCTGGAAGCAAGATTCTGGGCACATTCTTAGATTATCTGGTTTTAAATTCCTTCATCAGTAAAGAAATAAAAATAGTATTCACCTCTTAGGGTACTTTTAAGTATTAAATAAATATGTGTACCACTTTTAAAACAGTGATTTGCCTGCACATGTATTGAGAATATGTGATTTTTATTACTTGAGAAAAACAAAACCAAATTATATAGCTCAAGACCTTAGGTGTGTTTTCCTTAACAAAATTAGATGATTCAAATCTCTTTCTTTCTCATACACTCATCAGAATTTATTGGTCTCATATACCATTCATTGGAACTCTCCTCCCTTCCAGATTATTAAAAGCCTCAAATTAGCAGCCAACTGATGCATCTGGAATGTAAATGAGTTATTTTGTGCCTGTACAGTTAAAAATTGTTTAATTAAATGCAAGTATTTAAAAATTCAGATATTTCTTATAAAATTATGATTTCTGATTTCCCTTAGAAGTAAAACAAAAGATCTCTCAACCATAGACAGCAGCCCCATATGGGAACACTCATTTGGAGCTAGATAGCAGCAACTTCCTTTTGAATCTGCATATATCTCCCAACTTTTCAGTCTCTACTATCTCATATTTTTTCTTTACAACCCAGTCCAATTGACTTTTCACTGTCATTCTGGGCCCTTCGAATACATGAGTTTGTGACCCAGGTGTGTCATATTATATTTCATAGCAGGGTTATTTGTGTCTTCAGCAGGAAAGAAAGTTAATTCAGACATGGAAAAATGCTATATTATATTTGCATGCAAAGACATTTAATTCACATTCCCAGAGTCCTGTACATGTGTACAAGCACTGCTATTAGTGCTTAGTATTGTTAACTTATTTAATATCTACCCCACAGTCACAGTAAGATGTTAGAATTTATTCTATTTACAATAGGACGTCATTGAGGAAGTGTAAGTAGAGGAGGGTCTCCACTCAATTTATATATTTAAATACCACTGTAGTTGCTGTGCAGAGCTTTAAAGGGGTGGAAGAGAGGAAAAAGGGGAGCCTGTTAGGTAGTTATTAAAGTATTCAACAGAGAATGATGGTGATTTGAACCAGGTGATAGAAGTGGTAAGAACATAGATAGATTAGGGATATAATCCAATGATTATAGAAGAAAATATTGTTTCCTGTGGAAAATAAGGGCAGTCCTTTACCAGCACTTGACCACTCTCCCCCATTTGCTTGTTCTATTCTAGTCCCACCAATAAAATAAAAGCCAAGCTTTTTTTTTTTTTTTTAATCTCAGGACCTTTGCACTTACTGCTGTACTCCTATCCTAACAGGTCACACAGTTGTCATTCTTATCCTACTGTAGTTCAATGCTACCTTCTATCCCATACTGTGTTACCACATCACTATGTTTTAAGAGCTATTATTTATTGCATTTAATATATTCTATTTGTTTGTATTCTTGATTACTTGACTTGATTTGTTTCTATTACTGCTGATTGTAAAAGTGTAAGTGCTTGCCTTATTTCCAGCTATATTCCTCATGCCTAGAATAGTGTCTGACACATTCAATTGTTTAATAAATATTTGTCATACGATTGAGAAAATCTCACAGGTCTTAATTAAAATATGGATATGGGCAATGATAGAAAGCAGTATCAAAGTGAATCACATTGTATTTAGTAAGGATAAACAAGTGGTATTGGGGAGACTGGAGAGCAACTGACTTCTTTGGAGAAGGAGACAGAATTAAGAGTTCTGTTTTGGATTCTGTAATTTTCCAAGAGCTGCCATAACAAAGTATAACAAACTGGGTGGCTTAAAACAACAGACATATTTTTCTCACAGTTTTGGAGACTCAGAGTCTGAAATTAAATTGTTGACAATGTTGTTTAAGTGAATAGAGCTAACCAAGGAGAGCAATACCATTTCTATACATGGACTATGGGATAGAAGACCTAGTTTCTTAGTACTCCAAACTTCAATGACAACCAAGATCTGGCCCAAAAATCAAAAATGAGAGACATAGAAGTTGGAGATGGGACCAGACAGAAGAACTGAGTAAACATGGAGAAAAATAACAAGGAAATATGGAACTAGATGTGTGATCTAAGGACAGAAAGAGAAATACATTAATTTCATCATGACTCTCAAAAGTCTGGTTGTCTTGGTATTTCATAACAAAACAAAGAGAATTCAATACAGTTCACTTTCCTTGGAATTAGTACATTGACTTTCCAATCTTTCAATATAGTGGTTGCCAACATTTTTACAGTTGCTGATCATCTCAGGAAGACCTTGCTGGTACAGTAACAATGAGTCTGTATCCAAAATCACATATAAGAATGGAACTTAGATTTGAACGTATGTCTATAACAGTAATGGGAAATTTCATAGTAATATCTCCATTCCAGCTTCTCTCAGTAGAAAAATATTATGGTCAACTAAATTAGGATAATTATAATTGTACTGTTTCAGATTGTTAACCACTGCCTTACAGACCAGAATGACAATCCTACAAACAGATTAAAGCATTTACAATCACAAAACCAAATGTTAATGCTAATATTAAAATTTTTTTCTAGCTGACCCCAGCAGAAAAAAATGAATAAATTGTTTCTTTTAAAAATGAATTACAAGATGTTCCTTTTAAAAATAATAGTGATTTAAAATGGATTTTACTGCTCCATTATTATCTTGCTCCTTTTTTTTAGCAATCAGATTAAGGGGGAAAAAACCAACAACTTTGTCCCACATATTTACATGATAGCAAGGAAAAGATATTTCCACTTTAACTAGAAGTACCATATTTTGCTGGTGGAATTGTGCAGAATTGGATGAAAACAAATGGTAAAGTCTCATTGGAAACCTGGCATATATGTCATACATGTGTAAAACATGTGTTCTTAAGAGCTGTGAAGATCACAATATTCAGTAACCAATAATTTAAGATTGTGTGTGTTGGTAATTGATGAGCTGTTTGATTTACATATTCTCAGCTTATCTCAATGATTATCAAAATTTATCATGCATTAGTGTGGCCTGTCAGGGATTGTTCAAATAGAGATCTGGGCATTCTGAGCTGAGACCCAATAATTTAATTTCTAATAAGTAACCAGGTGAGGCTGAAGTTGCTGATGCAGAAACCACACTTAGAAAACCACAGCTCTGTATAATTGATTCTCAGACTTTCTATCAAGAATATATCAAATTTTTATTTTTATAATAAAAAAGAATGCAGACAATTTAGTCACTATGAATCAGCAGTTCTTTACATTTAGACTTATTTAATATAGCAATGATTATTCTCAAGACAGCAGTCTTTTCTCTACTTATAAGCATTTTCCCTTATCGTAATCCTTTTGAATATTACAAAAAGACAGACAATTTAAACAGTTTAATGATCAGTTTTTGAGAATTTGATGAGACAGATATTCTCATCAGCTCAGTAAATAAATTTTAAAAGCATATACCTGAATAAGTCTCCCTGGTGTTTCCATCTGCCTTTTTCCTTTGAAATGACTCTGAAATAGGATGCTCTCAGTAGCCTGGGGGAGTGAGGTCAGTGCCCACCAAGACAGTCAGTCAAAATATTATGTATTTGTTTTTGTTTTTTTTTTTTCATTATTCATTTTTTATTTTTAGTTTAGAGAAGAAAGCTCTTCAATACTCATGGATAAATTATGGCACTCTATTATCATATAAGGAAAGTATCATTGTATCATAGTTGCTTACTTCTACCTTCCATTTCTTACTGCATTATCAATCTGACTTTTCAGTATAGCAGACCTAGACATGGCCAATCACACTGTCAACTCATGTAATATATTTTGAGACCCAAACCCCTCATCCCATCATTAACACAAAATGCTTTCCCATGTCAGATTTGGACTTTTATTTATCAAATAATGAATAAATTTTACACTATCTTTTGGTAATACTTATTTCTAACCAGTATCAGAATGATTAAAGGAAGACTTCTTAGAAAATAATGTTGGACAAATCGCCTTCAGTGGTTAGATTCAACAACTGGAAAACAAGGAATTAGAATAGTATTTTGTATAGGATCCTAATGGTAATTAAATCAAGTAGTGTATAACAGAGCAATTAGTCTGTATTGCACATCAAAAGTATTAAAATTGGTACTCTCATCTTCTTAGGTATATGCTTTATTGCAAAGAAAAATTAGTACTTGAATTACTTAAGGAATATGTGCTACTTAATTGAATACCTTATTATATTTTGTCTTCTATTTTTTTAGTTTTTAAAAATTACAGTTAACATACAATATTAGTTCGAGGTATACAACAAAGTGATTAGACATTTATGTAACTTATGAAGTGATCACCCAATAAGTCTAGTGCACATGACACAATATACAGTTATTACAGTATTACTTATTATATTCTCTATGCTGTACTTTACATCCCTGTGACTATTTTTATAACCACCAATTTGTATTTCTTAATCCCTTCACCTTTTTCACACAGGCCTCCAAACCCCCTCCTATATGGCAATCATCAATTTGTTTTCTGTACCTATGAATTTGTTTTTGTTTTATTTGTTCATTTTGTTTAGATATGTTTGTTTAGATTACACATATAAGTGAAATTATATGGTATTTGTCTTTCTCTGACTTACTTCACTTAGCATAATACCTTCTACATATATCTATGTTGTTGCAAATGGTCAAAGTCCATTGTGTTTTTATGGTTAAGCAATATTCCAATTTGTATATGTATTACTTCTTATTGATCCATTCACCTCTTGGTTATTGTACATAATACTGCAACAAACAAGGGTGTGTATATCTTTTTAAATTAGTATTTTAGTTTTCTTCAGATAAATATCCAAAAGTGAAATTGTAAGGTCATATAGTAGTTTCATTTTTAATTTTTTGAGGACCTTCTGTATTATTTTCCATAGTGGCCATGCCAATTTATAATTCCGCCAAAAGCTCACAAAGTTTCCCTTTCCTCTACATACTTGCCAACACTTGTTATTTGTTGATTTATTGATGATAGCCACACTGACATGTGTGAGATGATATCTCACTGTGGTTTCAACTTGCATTTCCCTGATGATTACAGATGTTGAACATTTTTTATATGTCTATTGGCCATTTGTGTGTCCTCTTTGGAGTTATATCTATTCAGGTCTTCTGCTCAGTTTTTAATGCGATTGTTTGTTTTCTTGGTGTGACTTATATGAGTTATTTATAAATATTCAGATGTATACACCTTATCAAATGTAACATAGGCAAAATATCTTCTCTCAATCAGTAGGTTGTCTTTTCGTTTTGTTGATTTCCTTTGCTCTGCAAAACTTTTTAGTTTGATGTAGTCTCATTTGCTATTTTTTGTTTTGTTTTGTTTTCCTTGCTCAAGGTGACATATAAAAAATGTTGCTAGGAACCATGTCACAGCATTTATTGCATATGTTTTCTTCTAGGAGTTTTATGGTTTGGAGTGTTCAATTTAAAGCTTTAATCCCTTTCGTGTTTATTCTTGTATATAGTGTAAGAAAGTGATCTATTTTTAATTTTGTACATGTTTTTCTAGTTTTCCCAACACCATTATTGACTAGACTGTATTTTACCCCATTATACATTCTTGACTCTATTTTTCATATATTAATTGATCATATAGATGTGGGTGTTTTCTTGGATCTCTATACAGTTCCTTTGATATATATGCCTGTTTTTCTTCCAATATCATGCTGTTTTGATGACTATAGCCTTGTAGTATATTATGATATCAGTTATTGACATCAGGTTTTGAGTATTAACTCTGTGTCCTGCTACTCTACTAAATTCATTTATCAGTTCTAATAGTGTTTTGGTGAACTCTTTAGGGTGAGGTGAGGGAATTACTGAGAACATTATCTGACACATGACCAACCATCAGTAAAGATTAAAATCATGTGCCAGGCATGAAGAATCAATGGGCTAGGGCTCCTGTTCTGTGTGAGGGAATGAGGGTAGATGAACAGACAATAAATAAGTAAGCAAGTAGGAAATGATTAAAAAGTGAAAAGTTCTGTACATTAAAATGGAATGATGCGTTTCCTCACAAGCAGCCAGCACCACTGCAGATTTTCCTAATATCTCTAAAGTCTCACAAAATCCAAATAAGCAGAGGCTTGCATCAAAGTGTCATGTACCTCTTGCTAAGTGGTTCCTATCCCAGTACTAGTGGCAGCCAGATTCGCGTTTCAGCTTAGCCTCTTCCAGGTACTTCCAAGCCCAGCACAGGCAGCTACCAAGCACAGATCACATTGTAGCTCCTACAAGGTGGTCCTGGGCCAGGGAAAAGAGTGATAGAATGTGGCTTGTACCAGAAGCCCTCCCAAGAGAACCCAGAACCAATATACACAGTGGTTGGTTTCAGACCATACCAGAGCACCACCCAACAAGCTTCACAAATGACAAACCCAAAATGTAGACTTGGTAGGCGCCAGAGCCCCACTAAAGCCAATCTTGTTTTATGGAGTCAGCCTCTGCACAACAGCTCATCAGCTATAGTCACAGCCAGTTAGCCTGAGGGTCAGTCCCACCCTCTGATGTGCAAAGAGCAACTATGGCTCAACAACAATATGATGGCACACACAATTCACACAAAAGACACATCTAGAGCTGTGTGGTCAGGTAACCAGGGAAGCTGTGCCACTGGGCTCTACAAAAAACCTACTACATAAAAACACCCTGACAAGATTGGGAGATGTGGTAGATCTACATAGAAACACAAACAGAGAGGCAGCTGAAATGAGGAGACAAGAAACATGTGCCAAGTGAAAAAATAAGACAAAACTCTGTAAAAATAATTAAATAAAATGGAGACAAATTATCTACCAGGTACAGAGTTCAGAACATTAATTATCATGGCACCAAGGAACTTAGAAGAGAAATAGATGAACACAATGAGAGCTTACAGAAAGAGACAGAAACCATATAAAAGAACTAGTAAGAAGTGAAGCATACAATAACTAAAAAGAAAAATACATTAAATGGAATCAACAGTAGATGAGATTAAGCAGAAGATAAAATACATAAGTGGAAGGCAAGGTAGTAGAAAACACCCATCTAGAAAAGAATTTAAAAAATTAAAAATAAGAATAATTTAATGGACCAATGAGACAACATTAAGTGTAACAATATTTGCATCATAAGGAAATGAGAAGAGAGAGAAGAACAAGGGATTGAATAGCAATTTTAAGAAATAATAAAGGAAAACATTCCTAATATAATGAAGAAATAGATGTACAAGTCCAGAAAGTGCAGTGTTCCAAACTGGCTCACATCAAAACATATTATAATTAAAATGCCAACATTTAAAGACAAAGAGTGAAAGTTAAAAATCAGTAAAAGAAAAGTAGTTAGTTACATACAATGAAGTTCAGATAAAACCGTCTGCTGATTACCCAACAGAAACTTTGCAGCCAAGAGGTAATGGCTTGAAATATTCAAAGTGATGAAAAGCAAGGAAATACTGCCAATATCACTCTACCCAGCAAGTTATCACTTAGAATTGAAGGAGAGATAACAAACTTTCCAGACAGGAAGAAGTTAAAGGAGTTCATTACCACTAAACCAGTACTACAAGATGTGTTGAAGGAATTTATTTAGAAGAAGAAGAAAAAAAATCAACAATATGAATAATAAAATGGCAATAACTACATAGCTATTAATAATTACTCTAAATGTAAATAGATTAAAAGCTCCAATCAAAAACATAAGGGAACCAAATAAATAAGAAAACAAGAACCATATATATGCTATCCACAAGAGACCCACTTAAGACTGAAAGACAAACAGACTGCAAGTAAAAGGATATAAAAGTTTTTCATGCAAATAAAAATGAAAAAAGGGAGTAGAAATAATTGTATGACAAAATAGACTTTAAATCAAAGTCTAGAACAAAAGACAAAGAAGGATATTTCATAATGATAAAGGGATCAATCTAACAATAGAACAATATAACTTTGAACATTTTAATGCCCAACAAGGAGCACCTAAATATATAAGCAAATATGAGAGACATAAAGGGATGATTGAAAGCAATACAGTCATAGTAGATGACTTCAACATATCATTGACATCAATAGATAGATCATTCAGACAGTAAATCACCAACTAAACACTTTTGTCTAGTGTATATGGAACATCTTCAAGAACAGACCATATTTTGAAATACCCATCAGAAACAAAGAATACAATAACTGAAAAGAAAAATACTTTAGAAGGAATCGACATATTAGATGAAACAGAAAATCAAATCAGTGATTTAGAAGATAAGATAGCAAAAAATACTCAATCAATCACAACAGCAACAAGAAAAAAAGAATCTAAGAAAATGAAGATAGTTTAATGGACTTCTGGAATAGTATCAAGCGTAACAACGGTCACATCATAGGGATACCAAGAGGAAAAGAGAGAGAGCAAAAAATTGAAAATCTATTTGAAGAGATAAAAACTGAAAACTTCCCTGGCCCAGTGAAGGAAATAGACATACAACCCCAGGAAGCACAGAGTTCCAAAAAAGATCATCACAAGGAGCTCACACCAAGACACATCATAATTAAAACGCCAAAGTTTAAAGACAAAGAGAGAATCTTGAAAGCAGCAAACAAAAAGCAATTTGTTAAGTACAAGGGAGCTCCCATATGACTGTCAGCTAATTTATCAACAGGAATTTTGTAGACCAGAAGGGATTGCAAGAAAATATCCAAAGTGATGAAAAACTAAGACCTACAACCAAGATTACTTACCCAGGAAGATCTTTAGAAACATGGCAGAGTGAGAGATGTCCCAGGTATCTTCCCTTGAAACAACAATAAGCTGAACATGTAAAACTCAACAAAAAACACCCAAACTGCACATCAGCGTGTCTTAGCATGGGATCTGTGCATAAGAGCTATCACAGATCAGAGCCTCAGGGCTTGGGCAGTGGACTGGGAGAAATAAAAAAGCTGCTTTTGCAGCCAGTGAAGCACCCTGCAGAAGAAGGGGGAGGAGAGAAGAAGCGGTGAGTTTCTATGACGAGTTTCCTGAACAGCCCTGCCTGGGAAAGTAGTGAGTCTCTCATGGCCAGTTGGCTGCAGGGCCCATTCATTAGGGCAAAATGCAGAGAAGCAGCTGGCAGAGAAGCAACAGTTAATTTTTACCAACCATGGTGCAAAACCGAGGCTGACCTGCAGCCCCTAACTTCAAACCAGAGAGCCCCTCTCCAATACTCTCTGAGATGGAACACCATAGACCCCAAGGGAATCTGAGCAACTGCTACCAAAAACTGATGATAACACTGACAGGGACTGAAACTAAGGGTAGTGAGCATGATTAAATATCTACCAAAAAATAAAAAGACATTTTTAAAGCTTTCTATAAAGCAGGGATCCAAAAGGCTTTGACACCACCCACTGGAAACCAAAGAAAAATGTCTTCTTTGCAGCAGGCTAAAGAGAGACGTTTATATAATAAATCTTTCTGGAAGAAAAGCAAAATATTTTTCAATTAATGTCCAGGTGGAGAAATAGTCCACTAAACACCATGAACAACCAAAGTGACAAGGCATCTCAGAAAGAAAGAGAAAAATCTCCAGAAAATAAGCTTACAGACATAGAAATATGCCACTTAAATGAAAGAGAATTCAGGATGGTACTTCTGAAAAAACTCAGTGTTTCGAAATGAGTCATATCAACAATTTCAGGACTTGAAAAAAACAACTAGATGAGCAGAGTGAAGAGATTGAAACCCTGAAAAAGAACAAAATAGAACTTCCGGAGATAAAAAAACACACAGCAAGAGTTGAAAAATGAAATAGCAAGCTTGTAAAATGGAGTTGACCAAATGGAAGAAAGAATCAGTGATATCAAAGAAAGAAATCTAGAAATAAATCAGAAGGAAAAAGAGAGAAATCAAAAAGAAAAATAATGAAAGAGAAATTCAAGAACTAGCTCATACCATCAGGAGAGGAAACAGAATAATGAGCATTAACGAAGGTAAGGGACTAAAAAGCATTTTCAGTCAAATAGTTAATGAGAATTTTCCAAATCTAAGGAATGAGCTGGAGCTTGGAATTCAAGAAGTCAACAGAACACCCAATTATCTCAATACAAAAAGGCCTCCTCCAAGACACACTGTATTAAAATTATCAAAAATCAATGACAAAGATAGAATTCTCAGGGCAACCAGGGAGAAAATAACTGCTTTTTGTTTGTTGTTTGTTTGTTTGTTTTATCAAGGAAAACCCATTAGATTATCCTTGGACTTCTCAGCTTGTGCTAGAAAGGAATGGAACAAATATTAAACTATTAAGTGAAAGGCACTACCAGCCTAGAATAATGTATCCAGCCTAAAATAATGTATCCAGCTAAGTTCTCCTTTAGATATGAAGAAGAAATTAAGACTTTTCCAGACAAACAAAAATTGAGGGTATTCTCCACTACGAGGCTTGCACTACAAGAAATAATGAAAGAGGTCAGCTCATCTAAAACAAAATTTTTAAAAAATACATAATTAGGAGTAAAGTAACTATCAAGGACATAGAAGCAGAGGAGGTCAATCCTTGCTAAGAACAAGGCATTATAATTTTAAATAATAAGAAGAGAATTGTTATAGCAAGATAGTAATGAATGTTCAGCATACATAGGGGAAAATTGAGATAAGAATGCCTGAAAAGTGAAGGATTCAAAGATCCATATTTGCAGAAGAAAATGGAGATAAGGCATGTGCAAAAAAAAGACAATTGTACAGATAGATTAGATAGATAGATAGATAGATAGATAGATAGATAGATAAGATAAGATAATAAATAGATGATAGATAGATAATATGATAGATAGATACATAGATAGATGATAGATAGATAGATAGATAGATAGATAGATAGATGATAGATAGATAGATAGATATAGATATAGATGATCAAATACAATAGATATAGATATAGATACGTTCTTTACATATTGATAATGAAAATCACTCGGTAAGGTTTGGAACCGAAGTATATAACATAAAACAAGAAGGATCAGAGAGAAAACCCAAAAAAGCCAACCAAAATAAATAAAACAGAAACACAAGGAAAAGGAAGCAATAGAAACCACTGACCATGAATTGAACTCACCCATTAAAAAGCACAGAGTTGCAGAATGGAACAAAAAAACAAAACCCAACTGCACGCTGCCTCCAGGAGACACATCTCAGTTCCAAAGAAAAATATAGACTCAAAGTGAAAGGGTGGAAAATGATATTTTAAGAAAATGGCAATCAGAGAAAAGCAGGAGTACCAGTACTAATATCAGATGAAATAGACTTCAAAATAAAAAAGGTAAAGAAAGATACTGAGGGACACTTCATAATGATAAAGAAAATCATGCACCAAGAAGACATAACAATTATTAATGCCTATGCTCCCAATCAGGGAGCCTGGAAATATATAAAGCAATGACTAAGAGAACTAAAGGGAGAAACAGACCTAAATACTATTGTAGTAGCAGGTCTAAATACCCTACTATTGATTATGGACAGATCATCCAAACAGAAAATCAATAAGGAAATAACATCCTTAAATGACACATTAGACAAACTGAACATAATTGACATTTATAGAGCCTTCCATACCAAAACAGCTGCTTATACATTCTTTCCTGGTGTGCATGGAACATTCTCAAGAATCAGCCAGATTCTGGCCACTGAGATACCCTCAACAAATATAAGAGGGTTGAAATCTTACCAATCATATTCTCCGAATACATGGAGATTAAACAACATGCTATGAAGAATAATTAGGTCAGAGAAGAATAAAAGAGGGATCAAGAGATACATAGAGAGGAATGATAATGAGAGTTTAACATATCAAAACTTTTGGGACACAGCAAAAGCAGTCATAAAGGAAAGTTCATGTCATTACAGACCTATCTCTAAAAACAAGAATAAACAACCTAATGCTTCATATTAAAAACTAGAAAGGAAGAACAAATGAGGACTAAAGTCAGCAGAAGGAAAGAATCAAAATTAGGGCAGAAATAATGAAATTGAGAACAAAAAAAAAAATAGAAAAAAAAAATGCAACAAAGAGCTGGTTCTTTGAGAAGGTTAAAAGAATTGTCTATCCCCTGGCTAGATTCACTAAAGTAAAAAGAGAAAGGACACAAATTAACAAAATCAGTGATGAAAGACGGGAAATTACGACCGATACTGAAAAACTGCAAAGGATTGTGCAAGAACACTATGAAAAAGAATGCAACACCAAATTTAATAAATTAGAAGAAATACACCAGTACTTAGAATAATACAACCTTCCTAGAATGAATAAAAAGAACTGAAAAAACTAAGTAGACCGATCAGCAGGAATTTGAAATGATCATCAAAAACATACCAAAAAGTAAAATCCAGGACCAGATGGCTTCACCAGTGATTTCTACCAAACATTCAAAGAGTTAATACCTATTCTCAAACTCTTCCAAAGAAATGAAGAAGAAGAAATGCTTCCAAACTGATTTTCTGAGGTCAGTGTTACCCTGATAACAAAACCTGGGAAAGACAACACACCCACAAAAAAGTGCAGAACAATATGCCTAATGAACACAGATACAAAAATCCTAAATAAGATACTAGTGAACTGAATACAGCACCATATTAAAAGATTCTATACCATAATCATCCCAGGGGCACATGGATTAATCAATTAATCCCTGTGTAAATCCCAGGGGCAAATCAATTAATGTGATACACCACATAAACAAATTAAAAATTAAGAATCATATGAAGATATCAGTAGATTCAGGAAAAGCCTGACAAGATACAGCATCCATTTATGATAAAAACACTTAACAAAATAGATATAGAAGTACCTTAACATAATAAAGGCCATCTATGGCAAACCCTTCGCCAACATTATACTTCATGGTGGAAAACTAAAAACCTTCCCTCTAAGATCAGAAACAAGACAAGGCTGTTTACTATCAACACTGGTATTCAATATAACATTGAAAGTCCTTGTGAGTGCAATCAGACAAGAGAAAGATATAAAAGCCATCCAAATAGGAAAAAAAGAAGTCAAACTGTGACTATTTGTAGATTACATGATTCTCTATATAGAAAACCCTAAAGACTCCACAAAAACACTGCTTTACTACTAGTAAAGTCTCTGGATACAAAATCAACATTCAAAAATTCATAATGTTCTTTTACTCTAAAAATGAAGTGTCAGAAAAAGAAGTGGAACAAATAATTTCTTTTGCAAATTGCAACAAAAAGAATAAAATACCTGGGAATAAATTTAAGAAAACAAGAATAAAATACCTAGGAATAAATTTAACAAAACAAAATAAATTTAACAAAATAATGAAAACTATAAGACCCTAGTAAAAGAAATCAACGTAGATACAAAGAAATGGAAAAATATTTCATGTTTTTGGATTGGAAAAGTTAACACAGTTAAAATGACTGTATTACCTAAAGCATTATACAGATTTAATTCATTCTCCATCAAAATCCTATCAACAATTTTTAAAGAAATAGAATAAAAATCAGATTTGTATGGAAGCACAAAAGACCCCGAATTGCCAAAGCTATCCTAAGAAAAAAGAATAAGCCTGTAGGCATCACTCTGCCCAACTTCTAATTATACTTGGCAGCAAAACAGGCACACGAACCAGTGGAACAGAACTCAGAGTCCAGAAGTAAAGCCATATTTATACGGCCAAATAATTTTGACAAAAAAGCCAAACACATACAGTGGAGAAAGGAAAGCCTCTTCAATAAATGATGCTGGGAAAACCGAAAAGGCACATGCAGCAGAATGAAATTATACTATTGTCTATGACCAAATACCAAAATTAACTCAAAATGGACTAAGGACCTAAATATAAGATCTGAAACAATAAAATGCATAGAAGAAAACATAGGAATGAATCTCAAGGACCTTGGACTTAAAGAGGAATTTACGAATTTGATCTCAAAAGCAAGGAAAGTAAAAGCTAAATAAATGAGTGGGACTACATTAAACTGGGAAGCTTCTGCTCAGCAACAGAAATTGTCAACAAGGTAAAAAGACAACTATCTCAATGGGAAAATATATTTGCAAGCAAAACCTTCAATAAAGGTCTAATATCCAAAATATACAAAGAACTCACACAACTCAATAACAACAATAAAACAAACAATCCAGCCAAAAAATGCGCAGAGGTCCTGAACAAACACTTCTCCTTAGAGGACCAGATGGCTTCACCAGTGATTTCTACAAATCACTTAGAAGACATACAAATGGCCAACAAATATATGAAAAAATGCTTAATATCACTAGTTATTAGGGAAATAGAAATCTAAACCACAATGAGATTCCATTTCATACCTGTTAGAATAGCTATAATCAACAGGACAGGTAATAAAATGCTGGAGAGGATGTGGAGAAAAAAGAATCCTCACACACTGCTGGTGGGACTGCAAATTGGTATAGCCACTATGGAAAAAAGTACAGAGGTTTCCCAAAATCTAAGAGTTGATCTACCATATGATCCAGCAATCCCTCTACTGGCTATTTATCACAAAGACTTGAAAACCCATATCCAAAAAGATATTTGCACACCAATGTTCATAGCAGCATTATTCACAGTGGCCAGTACATGGAAGCAACCAAAGCATCCTATGATAGATGAATGGATAAAGAAGCTGTGGTACACATATACAGTGGAATATTACTCAGCCATAAGAAGAGATGAAATACTGCCATTTGTGTCAACCTGGATGGAGCTTGAGATAATCATGCTAAGTGAAATAAGCCAGACAGAATAAGCTGAAATTTACATGATATCATTTATATGTAAGATATAAACCTAAAAGTAACAAATGAGCAGGACAAACACACAAAGACTCATGGGCATGGACTATATACTTATGGTTACCAAAGGATTTTAGACTAGTGGTTACTAGTGGAGTGGGGGAGGAGGGGGGATATAGAAGGGGTAAATGGGATCAAATATAGGAAGATGAGGGAGAGTGAAGTGGGTAAAGGGTATCTAATATATGGTAGCTGAAGGAAACTGGAACTTTGGGTAGTAAACACACAATAGATATACAGATATCAAATGATAATGTATGCTGAAAATTATATAATTGTATTAACCAATGGTACCCCCATAATCTGAATTTAAAAAATAAAATAAATTTAGAATGATGTTATGGGAAAAAAATGATTACTTTACCCAGTAAAACGATCTTTTAGAATTGAAGGATGGATAAAAGGACCTTCCAGACAAGAAAAAACTAAAGGAGTTTATCACCATCAATCCAGTGTTATGGGAAATGCTGCAGAAACATTCACAAGAAGAACAAATGCATGTATCAAAAAATCTAAATAAAGAATGGCAATAACTACATATCTATTAATAAGTATTTCAAATAAAAATAATTAATGCTCTAATCAAAAAATGAGGTGGCTGAATGGATAAGAAAATAAAACCCTTACATATGCTAACTACAAGAGACTCACTTTAGATCAAAAGACACACAGACTAAAAGTAAAAGGTTAAAGAAAAATATTTCATGAAAATGGAAATTTAAAACATCTAGGATAGCAATACTTATATTAAAGGGCAAAAAAAATTTTGAAACCAAAGGTTATAATAAGAGACAAAGAAGGATCCAATAATCCCACTTCTAGGTATTTATCCAAAGAAACCCAAATACTAAAGAAACATATGCATCTATATGATTATTGCAGCATTATTTACAGTAGCTAAGATATAGAGACTACAGGTATCCAGCAATGAATAAATTGATAAAGAAGAGGTGGTACACATATACAATGAAATATCACAATGAAATCTTGTCATCTGCAACAACATGAATAGACTTAGAGGATATTGTACTGAGTGGAGTAAATCAGAAAGAGAAAGACAAATACAAAATGATTTTACCTGCATGTGGAATCTAAGGAGCAAAATGAACAAACAAAAAAAGAAAGAAACTCATAAATAAGAGAACATTTTGAGGGTTGCCATATAAGAGAGGGTTGGAGAGATGGATTTTAAAAAGAAGAAATAAAAAAGTACAAATTGTTAGTTGCAAAGTAGTCATGGAAATGTAAAATACAGCATAAGGAACATAGACAATAATATTGTAATAACTATGGTATCAGATGGGTACTAGATTTATTGGGGTGATCACTTCATAAGTGATATAAATTTCTAATCACTGTGTTGTAAATCTAAAACTAATATAATAGTATAAGCAAATTATAATTTAAAAATTAAAAAATTTAAAAATCGTTACTGAAAACTTTCCTAACCTGATGAAGGAAATAGACATACAAGTTCAGGAAGCATAAAGAGTCCCAAACAAGATGAACCCAAAGAGGCCCACACCAAGATACATCATAATTAAAATGACAAAAAGTTAAAAATTTAAAAAAAAAAAAAAGAATCCTAAAAGGAGAAAGAGAAAGGCAGCAACTTACTTACAAGGGAGCTCCCGTAAGAATTTCAGTTGGTTTTTTAACAGAAACTTTGTAAGCCAGAAAGGATTGGCACAAAATATTCAAAGTGATGAAAAGGAGGATCTAGAACCAAAACTATTATACACAGTAAGGCTATTAATTAAAATTGAAAGTAAGAAAGAGAGCTTCCTAGACAGGAAAAAGCTAAAGATTTTTATCACCACAAAGCCAGTATTACAAAAAAAAAAAAAAATGCTAAAGGGACTTCTTTAAGAGAATGGGTGGAAAAAAAGATTATAAATATGAATGATAAAATTACAATAACTATGTACCTTTGAATAATCACTTTAAATGTAAATAAATGCTTCTATCAAAAGCATAGGGTAGCTGAATGGATAAGAAAACAAGACCTATACATATTCTGTCTTTAAGACACCCACTTCAGATTAAAAGACTCACTCAGACTGAAAGTTAAAAAATGGAAAAAGATGTTATCCAAATGGGAATGAAGAAAGAAAAAGTTGTAATTCTTATATTGGACATAATAAACTTTAAAAAAAAGGTTATAATAAATGATAAAGAAGGATATTACATAATAACAAAGGGATCAATACAACAAGAGATATAACCTTAGCAAATATTTATGCATCCAACACAAGACCACCTAAATATATGAAGCAAATATTAACTGACATAAAGGGAGAGACAGCCAGTAATATAGTCATAGTAGGGGAGTTTAACACCACATTGATACCAATGGAAAGATCTTCAAGACCGAAAATCAAGAGAGAACAGTGCCTTGTATGACAAACTAAATCAGATGGATTTAACTGATATTTTTAGAACGTTTCATTTTGTCATTATTTGCAGATAACATGATAGTGTATACAGAGAACTTAAAAGAGCATGCCAAAAAAACTGTTAGAGATGAACAATAATTTCACTAAAGTAGCAAGACACAAAATTAATACTCAGAAAATTAGTAGCATCTTTATAAACTAATAATGAACTACCAGAAACAGAAATAAAAAAAACAATTCTTTATTTACATTTACATCAAAAAATAAAATACCTAAGAATAAATTAAATCAAGAAAATTATGACACTGAAAAAAAATAAAGAAGATATAAATAAATTGAAACATATAAAGTGCTCATGAATAGGATAATTAACATCATTAAAATGTCCATACTACCTAAAGTAATCTTTAGATTCAGTACAATCCCTATCACAATATCAATGGCATTTTTCACAGAACTAGGAGAATTAATCCTAAAATTTATAGGGAATAATAAAAGACCCTGAATAGCCACAGCAATCTTGAGAAAGACAAAAAAGTTGACAGTATCGTGCTACCTGCTATCAAACTATACTACAAGGCTATAATAATCAAAACTGCATGGTAACAGAATAAAACAGATACATAGATAAATGGAAAAAAATGAAGAGCCTAGAAATAAATTCATACCTACATGGTCAATTAATCTGTGACAAAGGAGACTAAAATATACAATAGGGTAAAGATATTATCTTCAATAATCTTTGTTGAGAAAACTAGACAGATACACTCAAAACAAAGAAACAGAACCATTTTCTTATCCTATAAGAAGAGATTGAAGACTTAAATGCAAAACCCAAAACCTTAAAACTTAAGAGTTTTAAGAAAACATAAGCAATAAACTATTTGACATTGTTTTTAGTAGTATTTTTTAAATTTGTCTCTTGGGCAAGGGAAACAAAAGAAAAAATAAACAAATGGCACTGCATAAATAAAAAATTTTGCACAGCAAAGGGAACCATCAACAAGATGAAAATATAACCTACAAATGAAAGGATATTTGCCAATGATATATCTGATAAAGGGTTAACATCCAAAATATATAAAGAATTTATAGAACTTAATACAAAACAAAAAAAACAACCAACCAACCAAACAAAATACTCCAATTAAAAAATGAGCAGAGGACCTGAAAAGACTTTCTCCAAAGAGGACACACAGGTGGTCAATAGACATATAAACAGATGCTCGGCATCACTAATCATCAGAGAAATGCAAAATTAAAGCCACAATGATGTATCAACTCACACTCACAGAATGGCCATTATCAATAAATTAACAAACTACAGATGTTGGTGAGGATGTTGAGAAAAGGGAACATTTATGCACTCTTGGTGGGATTATAAACTGGTGCAGCTCATATGGAAAACAGTGAAGGTTCCTCAGCAATCTCACCTCTGGATATTTATTCAAAGAAAACCAAAGCGCTAATTCAAGAAGATATATGCACTTCTATGTTCATTGCAGCATTTTTTACAATAGCCAAAATTGGAAGCAACTTTAGTGTTCATCGGTGGACAAATGGATAAGGAAGTGATGGTATGTATATACAACGAAATATTACTCGGCCATAAAAAAGAATAAAATTTTACCATTTGCGACAATAGAGATGGACCTGGAGGTTATCATGGTAAGTGAAATAAGTGAATACCAAATGATTTCTCTTATATACAGAATCAAATAAACATAGTAAATGAATCAATAATACAGAAAGAAACTTATAGAGTGCAAACTGATGGCTGCCAGGTAGGAGGGGATTAAGTGGTTGTGTAAAAAATGTGAAGGAATTAAGAACAAATTGATGTTTATGAAAAGGCCATTGGGATGTCAAGTACAGCATAGGGAATACGGTCAATAATATTGTAATAACTGTACGTAGAGTGAAGTTGTACCAGACTTATCAGAGATTTTACCTCATAAGTGAAACCACTATACTGTCCTCCTGAAACTAATGTAGTATTAAATGTCAACTGTAATTGAAACAATTAAAAAATAGAAAAAAATAACTTTTTGCTAATACATGAAAGTATAAATTATAGCATTAGAATATCATTCTTTTTTTTTAATCTCTAGTGAATTAAATGATCTAGGTAATGATCACCAAGTGGCTGCTGACATCATACACACTTGCATACACATACACCTATCTGTACTCATGGTTACTGACACAGACACAAATGCACACACATACACATTAAACATAATGTGTCTCCTAATAGAAGTACAGAACCGCTAAAGTATTAAACTTTAGTCTGAACAATCTTCTAAATCTAACTACCATTTTAAAGGATATGCAGAGGAGCAGAGTAACATTTTAAATGATAGCATAGAGATAGTCAGTAAAAATCCAGGATGTACAAAAATAATCTACAGAAAAATAAACTGGATTCTTAAACAAATAAAGTTTAAGAAATAAAAAGGGAGGTAAGAGTTTACAGATGAAAAGTGACTTAAGACATACCAACCAATTAAAACATGTGGGCTTTTTATTGATTTAATTTTAATAAATTGCAAAACATAAGAGACAATCATGGAAATGTAAATGACATTAAAAATTATCTTTAATATGTGAAAATATTAATATAGTAAAATGATAATATGATGACATTATTAAAATATCTTTTCTTGTAGAGATCTTTTGGAGATATATGCTGAAATATTTATTAATGAATAAACTAGTGTTGGGATGGTTAATGGGTTGGGTGTGGATGAAATAAGAGTTGATAGTTGCTCATATGTACATGAGATTTGATTAAACTGTTGTCTCTAGTTATGGATATGCTTAATTTTTCCATAAGAAAATTATAAAAATTAATAACACTCAGATGAAAGTGTGTGATTTCCTAAAGCTTTTTTTTTTCTGAATACAGATTATAGATCATTTCATTAAATATTTATTTGAAAATTTTTAGGAAAATTGATAAAATAGTATCAAAATCAGCATTGTAATCTCCTGCTACTTATTTCTTTGCAAAAATTACCAATAGCCTGCCCTTTTAGTACACATTGAAAAAGTTTTTCTATCTGCTTAGGGTCACTTCGAGGAAGCTAAAAGAGCTAGAATGTAAGGTAAGAAATTATTTTAGAAAATAAATCTTTTTAGATTTAAAGATTAATCTAATTTTTTCATAACTATGCAAATATTTCTTAATTCTTAGGAATTAAAAATAAGCACTTATAAAATAATATAAATATTATCTTGTTCTAATTAAGAACAGAATCCTTATAACATGTAAATCTATTGCTTAATTTTTGTTCTACTTTTATATATATCTTCAAGAACATATTGTAGTAAATGAGACCATCATATATAGAGAGACAACTAAATAAAATTTAATCTTTGACTCAATTTCTTTCTAGGAAGCTATTTGAAGAAACTAGAAATATAATAATGTTATATTTTATCACAACATTGTTTATAATGAAATTTTGAAAGTAAAGTTCAAACAAAACAAAGTTATTAATTATTGCTTTTTGTGGGGGATTATTTTTAGTGTTGGAGAAATTTAATTAAAAATAAATCTCTCAACCCAGAAAAAACCACTCCACAATGATAATAATAATAAAACACTTTATTATTGAGTAAGCATTAAATCAGAATTTGATGTGCATTTCAAGCAATCTACTGAGATTGCAAAGACAGGAAGAAATCTCACCCTTTCACATAAACAAACAGATACAACGGAAGATAAATAACAACTAGCCCACAAGTAAGAGAACTTGACAGTGCCATCTTGCACACAGTTCATCTTAGATTTACGTGGTAATTAAGATTAGCTAAATGGCTTTATCAAGAGGAGAAGCAAACTTCATATATCTTTATGACTGAAGGTAGTTTTGTAACATGGAGTATAAATTAGGCACCAATATTTCCACAAAAATCAGGAGATAAGAGTGCCACTTCATAGGGAAGGCTCCCATGTCATAAAGCTGAAAAATGCTGATCTGGCTTTCAAAAGTACTTATGTACATTTCAAAGATAGGAGAAAGTACTTACAAGTTTGCCAGAGTAAATGTTCTAAGAGAAAGAAGGGAAAGAAAATCTATTCCCTTATTTAAAAAATGTACTAAAGACTTTATTTTTAGAGCAGTTTAGGTTTACAAAAAAATTAAAAGGTACAGAGATTTCCCATTTTCACCTTCCCCCACATATGCATAACCTTCCCATTATTAACATGATGCTAACAAAAATGGTATATTTTTACCCAGGATGAACCTATATTGATACATAATCACTTAAAGTTAGTAGTTTACATTAGGTTTTACTCTTGGTAAACTATAGATTTGGACAAATACATCATAGCATATATCGAATATAGATCATTCAAAGCATTTTCAATATCCTGAAAATTCTCTGTGTTCTGCCAATTCACCTCCACCTCCCACCACCACCACCAACCACTGATTTTTCATTATTTCTATAACAGTCTTATTCAGAATGTCATATAATTTGAATAATATAGAACACAGCTTTTCCCCAGATTAGCTTCTTCACTTAGAAATATGCATTTAAGGCTCTACTGTGTCTTTTTATGTCTTGATACCTCATTTCCTTTTAGCACTGAATAATATTTCATTGCCTGGATGTACCATAGCTTATTTATCTATTTGCTTTCTGTACAATATCTTGGTTACTTCCAAATTTTGGCAATTTTGAATAAATTTGCTATTAACAATTGTATGCAGGGTTTTTTTTTATTCCGAGGACATAAGTTTTCAGCTCTTTCAGGTAAATACCAAGGAGAGAAATTGTTAAATCAGATAGTGAAAGTATGTTTAATATTGAATGAAATTACCAACTGTCTTCCCAAGGGGCTGTACAGTTTTGCATTCCTGCTAGCAATGAATGAGAGTTCTTGGTGCTCCACATCCCAGTCAGCTTTGATGTTGAAAGTGTTCTGGATAATGGCCATTCTTTTAGGGTGTGCAGTGGTATCTAGTTTTAATTTGCATTTCCCTGATGACATGTGATGAGCATCTTTTTCTATGCTTATTTGCTATCTGTATATCTTCTTTGGGGAGATATCTGTTAAGGTCATTGGCCCATTTTTTAATTGTGTTGTTGAGTTTTAAGAGTTCTTTGTAAGAGTTTCAAATTCTTCACTATCTGGCCAATGCTTGTTAGCCTTTGTGTTTTTTCAATCATTTTTGTAACAGTCATTCTAGCAGGTGTGAGATGCTCTCTTATTATGGTTTTGATTTATATTTACCTGATGATTAGAATGTTGACCACCTTTTCAAATGACCTGTTGTCCATTATCATGTCTTCTTTGGAAATATGTCTACTCAAGCCCTTCACCCATTTTTTAATTAGGATATTTAATTTTTGGCTATGAGTTGTAGGAGTTCATTGTATATATTGAAATTTAACACCTTATCATATATATGGTTTGCAAATATTTTCTCTTATTCCATTGGTTGCCTTTTGATTTTGTTGATTGTTTCCTTTGCTGTGCAAAGCTTTTTAATTTGATGTGGTTCTACTTGTTTATTTTTGCTTTGTTGCCTGTGCTTTGGTGTCATATCCATGACATAGTTGCTAAAACCAATGTCATGAATCTTTTGTCTTTGTATTATAGCTGTTTTAGAGTTTCATGTTTTAATGCTTAAATCTTTCATTCATTTTGACTTTATTTAGTCTATGATATAAGATACATGTCCAACTTCATTTTTTTTTGAATGGATATCCAGTTTTTCTAACACTATTTGTAGAAGAGACTATTCTTTTTTATTGTGTATTTTTCGCACTCTTGTCAAATATCAGTTAATTTGCATAAGTGTGGGTTTATTTCTGGTCTCTCTATTCTGTTCCATTTTTCTATATCTCTTCCTGTGTGCCAGTACCAAACTATTTTAATTACTGTAGCTTTGTAATATCTTTTGAAATAGGGAAGTGTAATGATTCCAAATTTATTCTGTTTTTTCAAGATTACTCTGGTTCTATGTATTTTTTTTTAAATATAATCATAGAGAGGTCAGATTTTATGCATATGTAACATGCAAAAAATATGCACAAAAAAACAAACCTTCCATTCAATACTGGTTTAAAAGTGTTAGTAAGTGTTCAGTCTTTTCAAATTTAATTTCCTTATAAATCTCATGTTTCCTTACCTTTTTGAGATCAGAAATAAGATTAGGTAAACTATGTCAGGTAGGTTTATCAATAGGAGACAAGGAGACAACACAACCCTGTAGTTGTGTGTAGTTGCTGTCTGTGTATGAATTGATTAATAGTTGCATAGTGACTAATCAGTTACAGACTTTGAAAGAAGTGATATAATTGGTCATTGATCATGATGTACATTTGTTACTTATGAAGGAAATCAAAGTTTTGCACCTTGAAGCTGCCTTTTTGCAACATTGATTTTAAGCTGTTTATTAAGAAGCAAGACTCAGAAAGAGGCTTTGCCCCTCCCTTCTTTCCTTCCCCAGAGATTCAGGCAAAAAAAAAAAAAAAAAAAAAAAAAAAAAAAAAAAAACCCTGCTTCAGAATAAAATCTTAGAATGTTCACTAATTTGAATTAAGTATGGTAAGTAGGAGGGCTTCAGACAGAGACCTACTAGCTAGATACCCTGTGTCCCATGTTACTCAGCAAGAATTTTCTGGCCTTGTGTGTTCAGCTCTTCCTCAACTACCTGTAAATCGCCCATCCTCACTTCTGAAATCTAATGTCTCACCTGCTCTCCTTATCCTCTTTGCCCAAAACTCATATATACCCAATGTTGCCTGTCTATGGAATTTTCATGCATACGTAAATTCCCCATGTACATGTATTAAAGTTTTATCTTTCTTATTAATCTCTCTGTTAATTATTATTAGCCCAGCTAGAACTTAGAAGGCGAGAAGTGTTTTTTTTAAGCCCCCACACTTCCTAGTGATTTGCGGGCTAGGAACTAGTGGTAAAGTTTAGATTTATGCACTTTTAGATAATACACCATTATCGTTGAAATTTAAGCCATGTTGTTTGGGGGCAGTGTTATTTAAATAAACTCTGTTAACTGGAATTCCTGCATTACAAACTTGACTTATATTTCTCTGGGTAGCGTTTACTCTCCACTTTCTGAGGCTGTAAGTGCAGAATGGCTGCAAGGAAAGAAAGTGGACTACTGAGGAGGGAAAATTATTAGGAACTATTTCAAAATATTGACCTCATTATATTGAAATATTATGTAATACATACTTATTCCCTTAATATGATGTTTATGATTTTCATATTACTAATATTTAACATAACTCAGTGACATTTATTTATAAGTTTTTAATATTTTATCAAACAATAATAGATTAATTTTACAGAGTGCATCTACATGCTAGTATTTTCCAAATGCTTATAGTATTATCTCATTAGTCTTCTTAATATTTTCAAATATGAACTATTATCACGTACAATTCATAGATGAGAAACCCAAGATAAAGAGAAATTAAATTGATATTCAAAATTATACAGTTTGTAAGTGAGAAACTTGGATTTGAATTCAATCATTCTGATTCTAGTGACCTTTTCTCTTTTTCACTAGGCCATACTGCAATATTATTTTTTCCTCCTTCCCTCTTTTGTTTGATATTTAGATTTTATATTTTCTACTTTCTTTGTACAGAAATATTTGTATACATTCATGTTTTTCCTTAGAGAAAATATTAATAAATTTAATTATCTCATCAAATCTCTATGGATATTTTTCAAAAATTTTAGTTGCATTTTAAAAATCATCTGGAAAATATTTCTATTTACATTTCCATAAACAATGCATTTGATTGTCCATTAAAAAACTCCTCACCAACTAAGCATTCAGAGTTGAAAGTATCTTTAGAGGTTTTGTATTTTTCCATTGTTAATTATTTTTTATACACTTCTTGTTTATTTTTAATTGCACTTATTCAAATTATTGTGCTTTTTATAAGTTTAGACTATAAGCCATTGTTTTTTTATGATGTGTATATTTTAACACTTTTAAACAATATTTTAATTAGTTATTGTGTTGCTTATAGGAAAGGTATAGATTTTGTATATTTTATAACTGTACTCTTTACTAGATAAGACAGAGATATGATGAAAAATAGCATAATGCAAGTCAATATAAAAAGACAACAATGATAATAAGGTGAGAATTATATAACAGTATTGTATGTTTTTCCCCAGCTTTATTGAAATATAATAGATAGTTGCTCATATTTACATAGTGCAATTCAATGCGTTTTTTCAATTATAGTTGCCATACAATAATATATTAGTTTCAGTTGTACAACATAGTAATTAGAGATCTATATAACATATAATCACCCACTAAATCTAGTACCCCTCTTCTCCTTTATCCCCTTATTATTTATTACAACATTGTTAACTATTTACCTTATGCTACACTTTATATCTCCAATTCTGTTTTGTAACTATCTATTTGTAATTCTTAATCCCTTTGTCCTCTTTCTCTATTCCCTCCTCTAGTGTATTTATGAGTTATTTCTGTTTGTTGTTATTGTTGTTTATTTTGTTCTTTAGATTCCACATGTACATGAAATCATGCAACATTTGTCTTTCTCTGACTATTTTATTCAGCATAATACCCTCCAAATTGAGACAATTTCTTTTTTATTCCCTTCTTTTTAGTCTGTGTATGTTTTTAATCTGAAGTGAGTCTTTTGTTGGCAGCATACGTAGGGGTTTTGCTTTCTTATCCATTCAGCCATCCTATCCTTTGGTTGGAGCACTTAGTTATTTTTCATTTGAAGTACTTGTTGATAGGAATGTAGTTATTACCATTCTTTATTCATGTTTTTGAAACATTTTTTTTTTCTGTAATACTGGCTCAGTGTTGACAAATTCCTTTAGTTTATTTTTTTGTCTAGGAAGCTCTATTTCTATCCTTCAACTCTAAATGATAGCTTTGCGGATAAAGTATTCTTGATTGTGTATCCTGGGTTTTCATCACGTTGAAAATTTTGTGCCAAGCCCTTTATCCCTGCATAATTTCTTTTGAAAAATCAGCTGCTAGTCTAATGGGTACTCCTACTTATAGAAAATTAAATGTTTTTCTTGGTCCTCTCTTTGTATTTAACCTTTGGCCTTTTTACTATGATGTGTCTTGGTGTGGGCCTCTTTGGATTCCTGGTTTTGGGAACTCTCTGAGCTTCCTGGGATTTTATGTTTATTTCCTTCACTGGGATAGGGAAATTTTCCATCGTTATTTCTTCAAATAGCTCTTCAACATCTTGTTTTCCTTCAGGTACTCCTACGAAATGGATGTTTTTACATTTAATTGTGTCTTATAGGCTCCTTGAGTTATTATCATAGTCTTGGTTTCTTTTTTCTTACCACTCTGATTGCGTGTCCTTGACTTCCCCATCTTCTGTATTGGTGTTTCGATCCTCTACCTTATCCACTCTGTTGATTCTTTCTAATATACTCTTCATCTCAGGTAATGTGTTCTTCATTTCTGACTGGTTCTCTTCTGTAATTTCCATGTCCCATTTTTATGTTTTTATCTCTTTGTAAAAGTTTTAGTTGAGTTCATCTACACTTCCCTCCCTAAGTTCATTGAGAATGTTTATAACCAGAGCATCTGTTAGATTGCTTGATCCCATTATTCCTAGATCTCTGTTCTGTTCTCTCATGTAGTTTCTGCTTCTTTGTCTCCCCAATTTGACTGCCTTTCTGTGCTGTTTCTATGTACTAAGCAAAGCTCCTAAGTCTCCCAGTCTTAGTGTGGCTTTGTTTATTATGTATCCAGTGGCACAGTCCTGAGAGGGGTTCAGCTGTAGACCAAGTTTAGACCCAGCCTGTATCCCACTTGGGCCACCTGTTAAGATTCAGTAAGCAATCCACAGATGCTGTGCTTATAGTTGCCTTAGGAAGCCATGCCAGAAACCAAGGTCAGCTGCCACCAGTGGAGTCTTGGAGTTGGCTCAGCAAGGAGCACCCAACTCACCGAGTATATACCTGGATGTGGCTTGGGTGTGGCCATGAGTTGGGGATGTGGAGTTTTTAGGGAATCTTCTGGATGGAACAACCATTTTTATCCAGTTTGATGACGTCTTAGCCATAGAGGTGCTGCCTGCACACTGGTAGCAGGAGGGCTCAACAGAGGAACAATGGATACTACAAGCAGTTCTACCTGGGAGAGAGCCTTACCTCTGGCCCTCACTCTGACAACTCAGTGTCTCTCTGTAAGTCCCTGGGACCCCCTGAGCAGCCGACCCAGTTCTGGTACTCAGTATGAGAAGGTCCATTAGTGTGAAAGTCTGCGCATGAACACGGCCCCTTTAAGAGGAGACTGTAGCTGCCATTGCCTCTATCCCAGTCACTTGGGACTGGGAAACCTTACATCTTTGCCCCCTCATACCCTCTACCATTGCAGGGTGATTTCTTATTTCTCTCCCTAATTGTAGTGCTTTTGCTCCTCTAGATTCCAGGTGCTTTACTTGCCATTTGCTCCATGTTCCTCTCACAACTTTGATTTGTTCCCTAGGAGGATAAACAAAGCCTCTATTATCTGCAAGATTTTTCCCCTCATTTTCATGGATGTTTAAAAATTCAATATATAAAGTAATATTGAATACATAATGCAAAAGTAAAATATTGCAAAGTAATTTAAGAATCCAAAGGTCTGAGTAGACCTACAAGGAAGAATTTAATCTATTATTATCAAAACTGATTATGATTTTTAAATGATATGGGACCAACATCTACCTTCTATTAGAACTTTCAGGCACCCACAGGAACCTGAGCAACTAACATATGTAAATCCTATCAAATGATCCATACAGTTTCTCCACAAACTGAGGAAATAACCTAACCATCTTCAACTTGGACTTGGACCTTTAACCTGAGATGAGCTGAATCACCTGGAGCTGAGATGGTAGGACCAGAGACTGCCTTTTTGTCAATGAAAGTACAGGCTTCTGAAACCCTGAACTAGCCACCTCCCCCTATTCATAGTCTTCGAAGAGAAAGTAATAAAGCAGCTATTACAGTCAAAACTTACTTAAAATGGCTAATGTTTGCATCAGAGTATAGAGCTTCTTTTAGCAATTCCTTTTTAACATATTCCCTCTTCCCATATCACAGACTTTCAGGTATCACAGAACATTACTGACAGATATTAATACCTTGGACTGTTGTGACCTCTACTCTAAGGTCTCTTCTCACCACACTACACTTACAGTGTGTAGAGCCTCACCTGCCCCTTTCACAGAGATATCTTTTGGTGTTGAAGATATTCTAGTAAAGAATTTAACAGAAACTTGGTCATGATATGATTCCAGGACAGAGTCACTGATTTTAGCTTGATATACTTGTCAGCCTGCAAACTAATGGATTGCCAGAGAATTATAGGGAAGACAATGCTCCCAAATAAACCCTCCCTTTCAATTATACTCCTTTCCCTAAAATACCCTCTCCCTCTCAGAGAGCTTCCCTTTTTACTCTTCTTAATTCTCCTAACAGAAGAAGGTGCTATTCTGTTGTTAAATTCCAAGGCACCATATGGTTCTATTTATAGGTGAAAGAAGTTACCATTTGAAAAAATTATGTGTGGCTTCCTCCTTATAATTTTTGTTAACTATATGCTATGGGATTAGTAAAGTGTAGCAGAGCTCCCTTGGTATTATGCCACTCAGAATTCTCGTACTTCCTCTATATTCAGTTTGCCACTTAAGTTCTAGCTATTCTACTTCCAGTTATATGCCCAGATATTATAGTACTTTAGATCAGGTTCTTATAATTTTTTAGTTGAATTACTGTTATTACCTCCTATTACCCCCTTCTACCTCTGGTATTTTCTCCAATTCAATTTTCTCTTTGCAATCAGAACCACTCCCATGCCTAAAATCTTTAATGGCTCCTGTTGCCCTGAAGACAGAATCTACATTCTTTAAATATGGATTATAATTCCCTTCAAGATCTGGTTGCTCTTTACTTTTCCCACCATTTTTGGGGTAACTCTCAGCTTGTATTCTACTTACTACTAGGAGAAAGGAGTCCAAGAAGCAAGTGGCTTATAATGCATTTACTCTTTTTAGTGTAGCAATGCTGTTGAGGTAAACAAAGAATATGTGTGGCCTAATCTCTTCTTGTTAACAGAACTTTGGGTGTGGGAAGCAGTCTTATGTGGGCCCCTGGTGCTCCCAACTTCTTGCTGAGTATACCAGAGTCCCAAAGTTTTGACCATTCATTCACCTGGGCCACTTCTCAGGATTGTTTATACATCTGGAAATTCTTGGAAGTGAGATTACATTGAAGGAGTGTATTTTCTTTTTTACCCTTGTTTTAATGGTAATTCTTTAAAAAAAAAAAAGTCGTGCACACTGCCTATTATAAAAGTAGCCAATTCCTATAGTCAAGTTTCCTTTAATTACATTTTCAATTTTCAAAATTGCAAAATTATATTTCACTGGAAACTTCATGGACTTCGAAGTCTAGGTTAGTACTCCTTGTATATATAACATAACTGACTTACTTCACTAGCATTCGTTGCTCCAATTATAATTGTCATTGTACAGAGAAAACTTTTGAAAATACAATCATAAAACAGCTTTATTTTTATCTATTTACTGGCCTCAAATGCCCTCTGCTAGATATCTCACATCTCCTTGGCTCTATCTCAGGGCAGGTCTGTAGCTCTGCATTTACTTCCAGCTATAGAATCACTTCAAATAATAAAAATTGTAGCTCAAATTAAATTAAAATTTCAAACTTTCATCTAATTCAAAGCTATTCCTTTCTTAGCTTAGGTCTTCTGGCTGGGGGACCTGCAGTGGGGACAAGGTCTGTTTTTTCACCCCTATTGCTTTTTCAGCCTTCAAATGGAAAGAGAATAGTCTTATGAGACTGGGCTGTTGCAGCTTGACTGGTGGTATCTTCTGCTATGTCAAGCATCCACATGCCAACTCTCATGGGGTGCTTTTGCAGATTCTTCAGAAATTCTCTGCAGAGAATTACATTGTACTTACTACATCATTTCCTGAAACCAATGTGAGTTACCGTTTTGCTTTTTTTGTTAGGGTCCTATCAGTTTTCTGACAACCCTAAAGACAGTTCTTAGTCTTCTTCAGTGCCTACATTGCTTAAAGAAAATATCAAGCACCCTTTCCTCGAACAGTATTACAAGTACCAACTACACCCTGTGTGGCTTTACTCTCATCCCGCATCAATAGATAGCTTTAGTCAAACTCTCTCCTTCACACTTCCTCTAATGAGATGGAGCCCACACACTCTAGAGGCACAGTCAAGCTCTTCTTACTGTGTAAGACTGGGACTGTGTAACTAATGTACACTGTTACTCCGTACTTGATACATAATAGGCATTAAGTAAATATTTGTCGAATGAATAAATGAATGAATTAGGCTTTATCTGGTGGAGGGAAACCAAAAAGTTCATTCTCAGTTGATGTAGTCTCTGAAGAGTGCTTTGATAATTTTTATTATTCCTTTTTTGATCTAGTAATCCCAGTTCCAGGAATTTATCTTAATGAAATAACTGAGCAAGTGCTCACTGATACATGTACAAGAATAAGCAATATTTTAACATTAGCAAAATGAAAATCTTCTGTATGCTCAACAATAGTGTATTGGTTAAGTAAGTTATGGTTTATGCAAACATTTGGAATATTATTCTATCATTTAATTTTTTGTGTTGATGTATGTTTATTGATATGGAAATGAGACTTGAAGCAGAAAATAACAACCTGAAAAAGAAAAAAAAAAACCTGTGATATGCAAACAGATAAACTGTGTGAAGCTATTACCTGCAATGACAATGACAACAAAAAAAACAAAGAGCAAATAAAACGTTTTAACACATTTTAGAATTTATGTAGCAAACTAAGATAACAGTACCAATAACACCACACAGAGATCCATGTGTCCATACAGAGATCCATGTGTAAATCTCACAAATTTCTGCCCAGGCTATGGTTACTAACTTCTGCAGTAAAACCATCTATAACTAACTCCAGTTCCTGAAATTCTGTAAGTACCCTTTTGAAAAACATTGATTTGAGATAGACTGAAACTCCATCAAAGTGATGTCCCTTGCTCAGCATGTTTAATAAACCCAGTTTTGTATATTCAACTGTTGGGAGCCGTTTTGAGACACTGAAGAAGTCACTAGCTTATAGCCATAAAGCAGTTACTGAGACTGCTTAAACAATGGTTCAAGGAAGCAGGGATTTGAGTTAAACATTACGACCCTGAAGGAGAGGTGTTGTCCTAAAGTAATCCTTTTAAGATAGTGGAATGTTTTACAGTAAGCAAGAATGTTTGTACCTGAGGGAAGGATGTATAGGAACTTATGTAAATGCCAGCATTCCTATGGTATTGTACTCTGTGCCTTGCTATTGTGTTCAAAAAGAAATATAAGGGCTATGCTAAATAAACGCGAGGCTGCAGCATTGACTGTATGCCCTCCCGAAGCGCTTTCCTGTCTTCTTTTTCCTTAGGCTTCATCCCTCTCTTTTAGGTGCTGTTCGACTTTAGCCGGCTGGCTCCAGCATTCAACAGGTTAGCCTAGTGGATAAATGAACTAAATTTGCTCATTTTTTCCTCTCTCTCTCGTTTTAAAGTACAATATAGAAAAATTTTTTCCCAAGTACTTTTTTGTATGCTACATTTTTTTGCCTCCATTTGGCATATCTTTACCATTTTTTTTTAAATTATGAAATAAATTGTTTTGACTTAGGGATATTTTGAAATTTTTAGCAATTATGATGTTGCAAAATTGTATGTCTTATCAATTTTTATTTCATTCTTAGGGAATATAAATATACCTAATTTTAAAAGGAGCTGCTTCAAAATATTCTTCCTTTAAATCAAATAGTTCAAAAATAAATTTTGTATGCAATCTGAGGTCTGATTTATTATGGAAATTTATATAAAGATTTTATAAAGATGAGCTTGTTTGTAAGCAGTGCTTCAATTTCCAAAATCCTCAAAATGTGAAGTTGCATAGAATCCTCTTTGTGGAAAACTTCAATTAAAGGTTTCCAAAGGATTTTAAATAAGATATAAATAAAACTCTTTAGACAAATTTATATTAAAGATGAATATCTTTTTATGACATCTAATTTGATTGAAAAATAGATATTCAAAGGCCCATTTGATGATAGTTAACAAAGACAAATCATGTGTTCACAGTATGAAGTATTGTTTTTATTCAATATTAGCACAATCACATTTAGTGGTTTCAATTATTTTTGCACTGCAATTAACTATAAGTGTATTTTTATATGTTTCTTATAAGCTTTTTTTTTGTGGTAAAACAGTATTGGTGTGTACCTATTACAATTTTAAGTGTACAATACACTATTATTGTTAACTGTAGGCACTGGGTTGTACCATAGATCTTTAGAATTTACTCATCTTTTATAACTGAAACTTTATATCACCTGGACAGCAATTCCCTCTCTCTCCCTCCCTTCAATCTGTGGCAACTACTATTTCACTGTTTCTGTGAGTTTAACTATTTTAACTACTTATATAAGTGGTATCATGCAGTATTTGTCCTTTTGTGACTAGCTTATTTTACGTAGTTTAATGTCCTCCATATTCATCCATGTTATCACATATGGCAGGATTTCCTTCCTTTTTAAGGCTGAATAATATTGCATTGTATGTATAACCATATTTTGTTCATTTATTCATGGACATTTTGGTTGTTTCCTTATTTTGATTATCGTGAATAATGCTACAATGAATGCTACATGGGTGTGCAGATATTTTTATAGCTAATGTTTTCACTTCCTTTGCATAAATATTCAGAAGTAGAATTGCCAGATCATATGCTAGTTCTATTTTTAATTTTTTGAGGAACCTCCACACTGTTTTCCATAGGCTGCACAAATTACATTTCTATCACTTAATTTTAAGTTTAATTTAGTAAGACATTGTTTTACATTGTTCTGTGAGCCACAAAATCTTATTTACATTACTACCACAAAATGAGTAATAGTATATTCACTGTTGATTATTTTAACTGAATTTATAATAGCAATAAAAATAAAATCTACTTTGCTTCAGATGATGAATTTCCAAAAATTTCACTTTGATTTCATTAACAAGATAAAAAATTAAGATGTGATTCAAATCAAGTTATTAACTTTCTTGAAGCATTTGATAACACTGGAAAGAAAAACTATCTTTTAACTCTGCAAAACTTCACATTTGTCAATCAAATAACACATCAACAGCTATTAATGCACTTTTCACACATATGTGAAAAATATTGACTTGAAAATGAGTAAAATTAATTTACAACGGTAGTCATTTGATCTAAATGAAAAGTCAGAGAGTAATACATAATATATAACATGGCTTGAATTGTCATCTTCAGTCTTCTCTGATTAACTCTTGGTTTTGAATTAGATATTAATATTTCTTTAGCAGGTTTGTATCTTCTGGTTATCTTGTGTTGCTACTAGGGCCTCTATAATAGATAGCAAATGTTAACAGACTTAACCTACAAATAATATTTATCAACTTTTAAAAAATAACAATGTTTATCTAATGTTTTGTTAAATATGTGTTTTTTTATATTAAGACCATTAATGTAAAAAAGGCTCATTGCAAAATTTAAAACATAGCCAAACAATACACAAATTGAAGATTTACACCATGTAATAAATTACAGTCACTCAAACGAGAATTCAGACTACTCTCTGTACACTCCAGAGTAGATGAATCAACTCTATCTCCTACAAGCATTTGTTACACCCACTTATCATATAATCTCCATTGAACCCACTGAATAACAGTTTGATACACTGTGGCACTGTGTACATGGCTGGTACCAAGTAGCTGGCAAAGAAAAGAAAGTATAACACTTTTACAAACACAAACACTGGAAGAAATCCTACTCCCTTATGACAGAGAGCACTTTGTTGCCATGCTATCCTTGAAAAGAATGAATTGGTTAACATTTACTAGAAAGCATTGGCAAAAGAGAGAAAGGTTAGTTGACCATCTCTCAGATTTAAACGACAAAAGTTTGAACTCTGTCACTACACTAGAAGGGAATTACCAACAAACAGTGGCAGAATTGGAAATCTAAAGAGAAGGTCTACCAAAGAAGTAATGTTTTTAATGTAACTATTAATCAAATAGTTTGTTATGCAACAAAATGTCTGGGGAAATTCTAAAACTTTTCAAACTCTGTTTGGCAGAATGATGATTCCTTAATTAAAGACTAAATGTAAAGCACAAATTTAAAATTCCAGAAGAAAATATTTAAAATATATATGACTTTAGAGTACAGATCAATCTATCAAACAAGACAGGAAAGAATAAATTATAAGAGAATCATTGGCAAAAATAAAACAGACACAGGAGAATGGTGAATACAAGACAGATAAATAAAGATATTTTTGAAATATATAACAGACAAATGTAGAGTATCCAGGTGAAATAAAAGCTCCTTCAACTTACATTAAAACAACAATACACCAAACACACAAAGTTAAAATGGGAAATTATATATATTTATATATAATTTTACATTCATATAATTTATATTTATGAATTATAGAAGAATAAACATTAGTACCAGCTGAACATGTGAAGAGATGCTGAACTTTATTAGCGGTGAGAGAAATGTATATTCTAAGTCTCATAATGTAGAACATTCTGAGAATATGACTAAATAGGATTTCTTATATATAACTGATATAAACAGGTACAACACCTTTAGAACATAATTTGAAAATACCTATAAAAGTTGAAAATGTACATATTAATGCCCCAACATTTCTTCTACTACATATATACTTCAAAGAATCTTTTAGGTAATCATACAGAGAGATATGTATGAATGTGTCCATTATGTAATTACCTGTACGAGGAAATAGCTGGAAATGAGCTAAATATTCTTTGATCAAAAAATGGATGAATAAATTTTGATACATTTATATGACAAAAACTACACAGCTATGAGTTATTAAATTTGATTTTATGTGTAACACTATATGTTACACATAGGTTATTATAAAAAATCAGCTTTACATTGTATAATATATTTTTCAAGGTTCGTTTACATTAGTACATATAAATCAAAGATCATTCATTCTAACTGCTGTAAAATTTCTGCAATTCTGTAGTTAGCATTTTTTCTCAATATTGTTTTAAATGATATATAATGCATGACACATTCTGTAGAATTTTAAAACACATAAATCAGTTTTGATGCTCTGGTGAAGAATGAAAACATGTTTGGTAACCATAGAAATAAAATGTCAAAATATACTTGAGAATTGTCGTGGAAAGTAGAAAGGGAGGTGAGTGAATGGATTGGGAATAGACAAATACAAAGTGCCAGGAGTAGTATGTTTTATTTTTTAAAAGAATAAAATAAGGGGGAAGAAGAAGAGATAAGAAGCAAATAAAAAAAATCTGTTTAATATGAGTGATACATAGATTTTTATTACTCTATGCTTTTATGAAAGTTTAAAATATTTCATTTTAAAAATACTTTAATACAAAAATTAATTATCCAAATATAAAAATTAAGAGTATCTTTTAGCATTTTTATATATTATAGATAGAAAGATAATAGTGGGCTCTAAAAATATATCTATATCTGCCCTACCTCTAGTATCAACTTTAATCTTTATTTTAAATCTTGAATTTTAGATTACAATTAGTATTATTAAATGCTTTTACAGCCTGAGGTTTCCTTTCAAAAACTATTCTTTTATATTTGCAATCAGTTGCATCACTTTTTATATGGTTTTAGTGAATGTCATTAACAGTATTGTTCCACAAATTTTCCATATATGAATTTTTAATTTTGATGTAACTAATCAATTGCTGGTGATTCCACATCACCTGATTTCTTTTTCTGAGTTAATTTTCTGAAAGAATTCATGTTTGGTATATTTCTAAGTCCTTGTATTTATGGGAATATCTTTCTATTTCTATCTTAACATGAAGCCACACAGGACTAGGTATATCATTTATGGGTTAAAATACTTTCTCTTCAAAATACTGTACATGTTCACCATTGTTTATTAACATTTAGAGATACAGTGAAACATTAAGCCAGTTCAATTTTTGTTTCTTAGTCAAAATGTCTTAATTTGTTTTTTGTCTGCAAATTTATAGCTTATGTTCACATTTTTTGCAAGTCAAAATAACTTATTTTGCAAGTCAAAACAAAAGCCATGGCTTATTTTATAATTAAATTTGCCTAAACCATGCTGAACCTTTTTAATATGTGCAATTTGGTCTGCTTTATCTCTAGGACGTGTTTTCAATTATATTTAAATTTTTTTTTTATTTAAAGATTTTGACTTTTTTTCTTAAAACCATAAATTTTAGGTTAGCTTTCTATCCTTATTGCATTTTTATTGACAATATTCTTTATTACTGTTTAACTCGTTATCTTCTATTCCCCAACTTCCAGTTACATTTCTCATGTTCATTTTTCACATCACTAGATTTTCTTCTTTATCAGTATTGTTATTTATTACTTTCAAAACAGGTATTATTTTTGAAATTGTATTCTATATTCTTTTATCTTATAATTTTTAATTAAGTTTATTGGGTTAACATTGGTTAAAACAATTATTAATTTTCAGGTGTACATTATAATTTAACATCTGTATACTCTATTGTGTTTACAACCCAAAGTCCAGTTTTCTTCAGCTACCGTATATTTACTCATTTTTAGCCACTTAACCCTTCCCTAAACCCTTATATTTGAACCCCTTTACCCCATCTACCTTTCCCCTCTTCCTCCTGCTGTACGCTCTGGTCACCACTAGTCTATAGTCCATGTTCATGAGTCTCTGTTTGTTTGTCCTGTTCATTTGTTGCTTTAGGTTTACATCTCACATATAAATGATAGCATGTGATTTTCAACTTTTCCTATCTGGCTTATTTCGCTTAGTATGATTACTTTGAGGTCTATCCAGGATGTCGCAAATGACAGTATTTCATCTCTTCTTATGGCTGAGTAATATTCCATTGTATATATGTACCACAGCTTCTTTAGCCAATCATCTATATTAGGACACTTTGGTTGCTTCCATGTCCTGGCCACTGTGAATAATGCTGTTATGAACATCAGTGTGCAAATATCTTTTCGGATTGGGTTCTCAATCTATGAGGTAAATACCCATTAGAGGGATTCCTAGATCATACGATATGGTTAATCAATCTTAGTTTTTTGAGGAACATCCATACTATTTTCCATAGTGGCTGTACCAATTTGCAGTCCCACCAGCAGTGCATGATGGTTCTTTTTTCTCTAAATCCTCTCCAAATTTTATTACTTGTCCTGTTGATTATAGCTATTCTAACAGGTGTGAGATGGTATCTCACTGTAGTTTTGATTTGCATTTCCCTAATAGCTAGCAATGTTGAAATCTTTTCAAATATTTGCTGGGCATTTGTGTAACCTCTGGGGAGAATTGTCCGTTCAGGTCCTCAGCCCATTTTTTTGATTGGATCATTTGATTTTTAGTTGTTATTGAGTTGTATCAGTTCTTTGTATATTTTGGATATTAGCCGTTATCGGAATCATTGCTTTCAAATATGTTTTCCCATTTGGATGGTTGTCTCTTAACTTGATGAAGATTTATTTTTTCTAAAAAAGAAGCTTTTTAGTCTGATGTAGTCCCATTCATTTATTTTAGCTTTTACTTTCTTTTCTTTTGAGGTCAGATTCATAAAATCCTCTTTAAGTCTAAAGTCCTTGAGTTTAGTTCCTATGTTTTTTTCTATGCATTTTGTTGTTTCAGATCTTATAGTAAGGTCTTCATCCATTTTGAGCTAATATTGGTGTGTGGTGATAGAAAAGTCTAGTTTCATTCTTTTGCAGGTGGCCTTACAATTTTCCCAGCACCATTTATTGAAGAGGTTTTCCTTTCTCCACTGTATGTTTTCAGCTTTTATGTTGGTCAAAAATTATTTGCCCATATAAATATAGGATTACTTCTGGACTCTCAGTTCTGTTCCACTGGTCCATGAGTTGGTTTTTCTGCCAATACCATGCCGTTTTGATTACTATAGCTTTGTAGTATAAATTGAAGTCAGTAGAGTAATGTCTTCAGCCTCATTCTTTTTCTCAGGGTGACTTTGACAATTTGGGGTCTTTTGTGCTTCCATAAAAAAAAAAAAAACTGGTGATTTTTTGTTCTACTGCTTTTTTAAAAAAGCTGATGGGAATTTGATAGGGATTGCACTAATCTGTATAATGCTTTAGGTAATAAGGTCATTTTAACTATGTTGATTCTTCCAATCAAAGAAGATGAATATTTCATTTCTTTGTATCTTCAATTTCTTTTAATAGAATCTTATAAGTTTTCATTATGTATGTCCGTCATTTGTTTTGTAAAATTTATTCCTAGGTATTTTATTCTTTTTGTTGCAATTGTAAAAGGAATTACTTTTCTACTTATTTTTCTGACACTTCATTATTAGAGAACAGGAAAGCTATGGATTTTTGAACTTTTGATTTTGCATCTACAAACTGTACTGTATTTGCTTATTGTTTTCTATTAGTGTACTTGTGGAGTTTTTATGGTTTTTATATAGAGAATCATGTCATCTGGAAATAGTCACAGTTTGACTTCTACAGTTCCTCTTTGGATGCTTTTTTTACCTTTCATCTGATATTTTGTCTGAATGACATTTGCTTAAAATATCATTTTCCACCCTCTCACTTTGAGTCTGTATTTGTCCTTGGAGCTGAGATGTGTCTCCTGGGGCAGTGTATGTTTAGGTTTTGTTTTTTGATCCATTCTGTAACTCTGTGCCTTTTTACAGGTGAGTTCAGTCCATTTACATTTAGGGTGATTATTGAAATATGAGGTCTTCTTATTTTATCTTTTGCTTTCTAGTAGCTCGATATTTTCCATTGTTTCCCTGTACTTGTTTTTCTGTTTTCTTTATTTTGGTTGGTTTTTGTGGATTTTCTCTCTGGTCCTTCTTTTTTTATGTTATATACTTCAGTTCTGAATCTTCTGTGTGTGGTTAACATTATGAATATGTAAAGGATAGTATATAATACATACATACACACATACATATGTGTGTATATATATATATAATACACAACATACACATATATAATATTAATATATATATATAATAATGTATATATGCATATAATATATATAATAATATATATACATATATAATATATATGCAGTCATCTGTTTTCTCTTGTGCATGCCTTATTCCCATTCCTCTTTGCAAATTTGGATCTTTGAATTCTCCACTTTTCAGATGTTGTTATCTCAATTTGTTCCTATGTATGCTGAATGTTCATTACTATCTTGCTATAGGAATTCTCTTATTATTATTTAAGCTTACAATGCCCTGTTTTTAGTAAGGGTTGCACTCCTCTGCTTCTATTTGCCTGGTTTTCACCTTAATCCTAATTATGTTTTTTTTTGTATGTGTCATTTGTTTTAAGTGAACTGACTCCTTTGTATTTCCTGTAGTGTAGGCCTCGTAGTGAAGAATTCCCTTAATTTTTGAATGCCTGAAAGGGTTTTAATTTTTTCTTCATATCTAAAGGAGAACTTAGCTGGATATGTTACTCTTGACTGGTAGTTCCTTTCACTTAATAGTTTTAACTATTTGATTCCATTCCTTCTGGCTTGTAATGTCTGCACTGAGAAGTCAGAGGATAATATGATGGGTTTTTTCATTTGGTCAACTCTATTTTCCATTTAAATTATCAAAAAACAATGAACAAAGACAGAAATATAAGGGCAGTCAGGAAAAAGAAGATGATGAACTATAAAGGAAAAACCCATTAGATTATCTTCGGATTTCTCAGCACAAACCTTACAAGCCAGAAAGTAAGTGGAATCAAATATTCAAACTATTAAGTGAAAGGAACTTTCAGCTAAGAATAATTTATCCAGCTAAAATTCTCCTTTAGATATGAAGGAGAAAATAATGACCTTTCCAGAGCTTACAGAAATTGAAATTCTCCACTTCGAAGCCCGCACTACAAAAAATAAAAAGGGGTCACCTCACCTAAAATAAGTGGCAACAACACACACAACAACAACACAAAACAACAACAACAACAAGAAAACCATAATTAGGAGTAGAGCGACTAGCAGTCTTATAAAAGTAGAGGAGTGCAACTCTTACTAGGAAAAGGACATTATAAGCTTAAAATAAGAAGAAATTTGCTATAGCAAGATAGTAGGAACAAATTGAGATAGCAATTACTGAAAAGTGGGGAATTCAAAGATCCAAATTTGCAAAGGAGATTGGAGATAAGTTATGCACAGAAGAAAATGGATGACTATATACATATGCACATATATACCATTACAAATATGTAAAGGATAGTTATATATGTATAACTATCCATCATATATGTGTGTACACACACACACACACACACACACAACACACACACACACACTATCCTTTACATATTTGTAATGGTAACCACATAACAAAGACTCAGAACCAAAGTATATAAAATAAAAACAGAAAACAAAGGAAAAACCTACAAAAGCCAACCAAAATAAAGAAACACCAAAACCAAGGACAAAGAAACAATGGAAATATCGAGTTACCAGAAATCAAAAGATAAATGGCTATAAGAAGACCTCATATTTCAATAATCACCCTAAATGTAAATGAAATGAACTCACCAATAAAAAGGCACAGAGTTGCAGATTGAATCATAAAACAAAACCTAAACATATGCTGCCTCCAGGAGACACACCTCAGCTCCAAGGACAAATATAGAAAGGGTGAAAAAGTGATACATCAAGTAAATGGCATTGAGAAAAATGTGAATGGTAATGATAGTACAACATATCAAAATTTTTGAGTCACAGAAAAAGGGTCATAAGATGAAAGATACTTCATATCATTACAGGCCTATCTCTAAAAAACAAGAATGAGCCCAAAATAACCATCTAATGCTTCATCTTAAAACACTAGAAAGGAAAGAACAAATGAAGCCTAAAGCCAGTAGAAGAAAAAAAAATGATCAAAATTAGAATAGAAATAAATTAAATTGAAAACAATAGAAAAAATAAATGCAACAAAGAACTGGTTTTTGAAAAGGTTTATAAAATTGACAAACCCCTGGCTAGAGTCACTAAAGCAAAAAGAGAGGACACAAATAAACAAAAATCAGAAATGAAAGAGGGGAAATTGACTGAATCGTAGAAATGCAAAGAATTGTACAAGAATACTACGAAAAAGTATATAACACCAAATTGAATAAACCAAAAGAAATGGACCAGTACTTGGAAAAATATAACCTCCCTAGATTGAATCAAGAAGAACTGGAAAATCTAAATAGACCGATCAGCAGTATGGAAATAGATACAATCATCAAAAAACCTACCAAGATGTAAAAGTTCAGGACCAGATGGCTTCACCAGTGAATTCCACCAAACTTTCAAGAAGATTTAACACCTATTCCCTCAAACTCTTCAAAAAATCAAAAAGGAGGCAATACTTCTCAAATCATTTTTGAGGCCAATATTACCTGATACAAAACCTGTAAAGGTAACATAAACACAACACGAATACAGACCAATATCTCTCATGAACACAAATGCAGAAATCCTAATAAGCTACTAGTAAATGGATTACAGCAAAACGGGTTACATATTAAAAAGATTATACACCACAATCAAATGGGCTTCATCCAGGGGCACAGGGATGGTTCAACATAGGCAAATCAATTATTGTGATATAGACATAAACAAATTAAAAAATAATTATATAATCATATCAATAGATGCTGAAAAAGCCTTTGAAAAATACAGAATCTATTTAATGATTAAAACACTCACAAAATCATTATAGAAGGAAAGGAAATACCTTAATATAATAAAAAGCCATCTAATGAAAACCTCAGCCAACATTATAGTTAATGCTGAAAACTAAAACTTACCCTCTAAGATCAGAAACAAGACAAGGCTGTTCACTTATTGCCACTGTTACTCAATATATTGTTGGAGTTCTAGCGATTGCAATCAGACAAGAGAAGATGTAAAAGTCATCCCAATAGGAAACAAAGAAGTCAAACTGTCACTATTTTGCGGATGACATGTTCTCTTATATAAAAAATCCTCAGGTTCCACAAGAACACTACTAAGAAACAATAGCAAATACAGTAATTTCTGGATACAAAATCAATGTTCAAAAATCCAGTAAGCGTTCCTATAACTTTAACAATAAAGTGTCAGAAAAATAAAAGTGGAAAAAAATAATTCTTTTGCAATTGCAACAAAAAGAATATATTTAGTAATAAATTTAATGAAACAGTGAAGGACCTTTATAATGAAAACTATAAGACTCTATAAAGAATCAAAGTAGATACAAAGAAATGGAAAGATATTCTGTGTCCTTGGATTGGAAGAATCAGCTTAATTAAAATGACAAATATTAAACTGAAGCATTATACAGATTTAATGCAATCCCTATCAAATCTCATTGGTATTTTTTTGAAGAAGTAAAACAAAAATCATCAGATTCATATGGAAGCACAAAAAGACTCCAAAATTGCCAAAGCCATCTGAGAAAAAAGAATGAGGCTGCCCATATTAAATTATATTACAAAGTGACAGTAATCAAAACGACGTGGTATTGGCAGCAAAACAGACACAGACCAGTGGAATAGAATCGAGAGTCCAGAAGTAACTCTTTTTTCTATGGACAAATAATTTTTCTACAAAAAAGCCAAAAACATACAGTGGAGAAAGGAAAGTCTCTTAGTAAATGGTGCTGGAAAAACTGGAAAACCATGTGCAAAAGAATGAAACTAGATTGTTGTTTATCACCACACACAAATTAACTCAAAATGATTAAGGACTGAAACAATTAAATGCATAAAATAAAATAGGAATGAACTCAATGGATCTTGGACTTAAAGATTTTATGAAATTAGACCTCAAAGTCAAAGGAAATAAAAGCAAAAATAAATATGGGACTACATCAGAACTAAGAGGCTTCTGCTCAGCAAAGAAACCGTCAGCAAGATAAAAAGACAACCATCGAAATTGAAAAATTATTTAGAAAAATGGGCAGAGGATCTGAGCAGACACTTCTCCTCAGAGAATGGTAAAATGGCCACAAACTTATGAAAAGATGCTCAACATTGCTAGCTATTAGAGAAATGCAATATCAAAACCTCATTGAGATCTACTCATACCTGTTAGAATGGCTTATAATGAACAGGACAAGTAATAATAACAGCTGGAAGTAATGTGGAGAAAAGACAATCTTCATACACTACTTGTTGGGCTGCAAATTGGTAGCAGGCATATAGAAAACAGTATCGAGGTTCTCAAACAAACTAAGAATGCTAATATGATTCGCAATCCTCTACTAGATATTTACTCAAAGACTTTTAAAAAATCATATCCATAAAAATATTTGCACACTGATGATGTTTATAGCAGCATTATTCACAGTGACCAGGACATGGAAGCAACTGAAGTGTCCCCACAATAAATGACTGGCTAAAGAAGCTGTGATAAATATATACAATGGAATATTACTCAGCCATAGAAGAAATGAAATACAGCCATTTGCCACAACATGGTTGGAACTCGAGTCATCATGCTAAGTGAAATGAGCCAGACAGAATAAGTTGAAAATCACAGATATCATATATATGTGGGATATAAATCTAAAAGCAACAAAGGAAACAGGACAAACAAAAGAGGCCCATGAACATGCACTATAGACTAGTGGTTACCAGAGGGTCGGGGTGCGGGGGAGTGGGGAGGCAGATGGGGTAAAGAGGATTAAACATAGAGGGGTAGAAGGAGGATGGAGTGTAAAGGATCAAATATACGGTAGCTGAAGGAAACTGGATTTTTGATGATAAACACACAATAGAATATAAAGATGTCAAATGATAATGTACACCTGAAATTATTAATTGTATTTACCAATGTTACCCCAATAAACTTAATTTAAAAATAAATAAATAAAAATAAAAAATAAATGCAAAAAACAAAACAAACAAACAAAACAAAACCAAAACCAGTAAATAGCATTGCAGTGAGCATTGGGGTACATAAATCTTTTTGAATTAGTGTTTTTGGTTTTCTTGGATTAATACCAAAAAGTGCAATTGCTGAGTCATAAGTAGTTTTGTTTTTCCTTTTTTGAGGAAACCCAGACTGTTTTCCAAGTTGCTGTACTAATTTGCAATCTCACTAAGTATATATGAGTTCTCTTTGCTACTATCCTTGCCAACACTTGTTTTTTTCGATTTTTCTTTTTATAAATTTATGTATTTATTCTAATTAGTTTCAAGTATACAGTACATTGCTTAGACATTTATATCATTATAAAACCAACTCCCTAATTGCGCCTTTTTCTCCTCTAGTTTTCCACCTAGACAATATATTACTCTAAACTGCATTTCCTATGCTGTGCTCCCCATCCCCATGCACCATCTATCAACTATGAATTTGTACTTTCTTTAACCCTTTACACCTTTCTCCCAGCCCCTCAATCACCCCCCTCTCTGGCACCAAATTGTCCACTATATTAGTGAGTCTGTTTTTGGTTGGTTTGTTTTTGGTTGGTTTGATTCCTCATATAAGCAACATAATATGGTATTATGTTCTCTGTCCTGACTTATTTCACTCAGCATATAACCTCTAGGTCCATCCATGTCATTGCAAATGGTAGAATTCATTTATTTAATGGCTGAGTAATATTCCATTATAGATATATATATGAACCATAAATATATATATATATATATATTATATATATATCTATATATAATTATATATATAATATAATTTATATATATATATGAACCATAATTTCTTTATCCAATCGTCTGTCGAAGAGCATTTATATTGCTTCCATTCCTTTGGCTATAGTAAATTTTCCTGCCATTCCTTGGCTATAGTAAATTCTTCTGAATACTGGGATGCATAGATCTTTACGAACTATTATTTTGGTTCTTTGGATAAATACCAGAAGGCAATTGCTGAGTCAAAAGGTATATTTCTTTTATTTTTTTAAATTCTTGAGAAGCCTCCAGACTGTTTTCCATATTGACTGTACCAATTTGCAATTCCACCAAAAATGTATAGAGGGTTCCCTTTTCTCCACATCCTCACCAACACTTGTTGTTCTTTGGATTTATTGATGACACCATTATGACTGGTGACAGGTGATATCCATTGTGGTTTTAATTTGCATTTCTCTGATGATTAGTGACCTCAGGCATCTTTTCACGTCTATTGGCCATTTGTATTTCCTCTTTGAAGAAGTATCTCTTAGTCTGATCTATGCCGATTTTTAAATTAGATTGTTTTTGTTTGTTGAGTTATATGAGTTCGTTATAGATTTTTGGATATTAACTTATTATCAAATATATCATTAGCAAATATTTCTCCCAATCATTCAGTTGTTTTTTGTTTTGTTGATGGTTTCCTTTCTATATAAACCTATATAGTCCATTTGTTAATTTTTTATCTTTGTTTTTCTTCCCAGGGAATATATCTGAAAGAAATTCCTGTTGGTAATATCAGAGGGTTTTATTGCCTATGTTTTCTTCTAGAAGTTTTATGGTTTCAGGTCTTACATTTTTAAGTCTTTTGAAGGTCTAATTGAAGGTGGTCCAGTTTCTCTCTTTTTTTTTTCGTTTTTTGCATGTATCTGCCCAATGTTCCCAATACCATTTATTAGAGATCGTCTTTACCCCATGGCATATTCTTACCCCTTTGCCATATATTAAGGAGTGTATAGGTGTGGATTTATTTTTGACCTCTTTATTCTGTTCCATGATCCAATGTACCTGTTATTATTCCAGTACCATGCTGTTTTCATTACTGTGGCCTTGCAGTATAGTTGATATCAGGTGGTGTGATATCTCCAACTTTGTTCTTCTTTCTCAAGATTGCCATGGATATTCTGGGGTTTTTATGGTTCCACATAAATTTTAGGATTATTTCGTTCTAGTTCTGAAAAACTGCCAATGGTATTTCGATACAGATTGCATTGAATCTATAGATTGCTTTGGGCAGTATGACCATTTAACGATGTTGATTCTTCTTACCCATTTATTTCTATCTTCAATTTCCTGTTTCAATGACATAATTTTCTGAAAACAGGTCTGTTACCTCCTTGGTTAATTTGATTCCTAGGTATTTTATAGTTTTGATGCAATGTAAATGGGATTTTTTCTTAATTTCTCTTTTAATAGTCATCCTTTGGTGTATAAAAATGCAACTGACTTCTGAATATTTATTTTGTAACCTGTTACTTTACTGAATTCATTGATCAGTTCAACAGTTTTTTGGTGGGATCTTTAGGGTTCTCTATATACAGTATCTTGTCATCGGCAAATAACAAGAGTTTTTACTTCTTCCTTTTCCAATTCAGATTCCTTTTATTTCTCTTCTTGTCTGATTGCTGTGGCTAAGACTTCCAATACAGTGTTGAAAGATGTGAAAGTGGGCATCCTTGTCTTGTTCCTAAGCTTAAAGAAAAATGATTTTAGCCTTTCCCGATGATGTGTAGAATGTCAGCTATAAGCTTGTCATATTGGCTTTTATTATGTTAAGGTATGTTCCCTCTATTCCACTTTTCTGAGAACTTTTATCATAAATGGATGCTGGATTTTGTCAAATATTTTTTCTGCATCCATTGATATGATCATATGTTCTTATCCTTCAATTTGTTAAAGAGATGTATCGTATTAATGATTTGCTGATTATTGAACCAACCTTGTATCCAGAAATAAAGTCCAATTTGATCACGGTGTGATATTTTTATATGTATTGCTGAACTTGGTTTGCTAATATTTTGTTTTGATTTTTGCATCAATGTTCATAAGAGATATCGACCTACAGTTTTCATTTTTTGTAATGTGTTTGTTCTGGTTTTGGAATTCAAAGTAATGGTGTGCCCCATAAAAGGAATTAGGAAAACTTTCCCTCTTCGTGAAATCTTTGGATTAGTTTGAGAATAATGGGTTTTAATCTTCTTTGAATGTTTGGTTAAAATTTGCCTATGAAGCCATCTGATCCAGACTTTTGTTTCTTGAGAGGTTTTTGATTACTGATTTGATTTCATTGGTGGTAATTTGGTCGGTTCGGATTTTCTGTTTCTCTTGACTCAGTCTTGGGATATGTATGTTTCTAGGGATGTGTCCATTTCTCCCAGTTGTCCAATTTGTTGGCATATAATTGCTGTAGTATTTTCTTATGATCCATTGTATTTCTGTGGAGTCTGTGGTTATTTCTCCTCTTTCATTTCTGATTTTATTATTTGAGTTCTCTCTCTTTCTTTTGATGAGTCTGGCTAAAGGTTTGTCAATTTTGTTTATCCTTTCAAAGAAACCAGCTCCCGGTTTCATGAATCTTTTGTATTGTATTTCTAAGACTCTTTGTTTTGCTCTGATCTTTTATTTCTCTTTCTTCTATTCATTTGGCTGTGTTTGCTATTCTTTTTTCTAGTTCTTTTAATTGTAAGGTTAAATGTTTATTTGAGCTTTTCTTATTTCTTAGGTAAGTCTGTATTGCTATGAATTTCCCTCTAAGACTGCTTTCTCTGTTGACCCATAGATTTTGAGTCATTGTATTTTTACTTTCATTTTTCTCTTGGTATCTTTTGATTTCTTCTTTGAACCCCATTGACAACTCATTCATGTTTTCGTAGCGTATTTTTAGCCTCCGTGTGTTTGTATATTTTCCAGTTTTTTTTTTCTTATAGTTGATTCTAGTTTCATACCATGCAATTGGTGAAATGGTTGATATGACTTCAAATCTTAAATTTATTGAAGACTATTTTGTGTCCTAACATGTGGTTTTTTCCTTGAAATTGTTCCATGTGCTCTTGAGAAGAATGTATATTTTGCTGCTCTGAGATAAATGCTCTGAAAATATTAAATCCATCTGTGTCTTTTAGGCCATTGATTCCTGTTGATCTTTGCCTGGAAAGTCTGTTCATTAGTGGCAATGGGATGTTAAAGTCTACTATGAGTGTTTTATTGTTCATCTCTCCTTTTGTCAGTTACTAAGGTGCTCCTATGTTGGGTGTATACATGTTTACTAGGTTATGTCCTCTTGATTTATGGATCCCTTTATCATTATGTAATGCCCTTTTTTTTCTCTTATATAGCCTTTTGTTTTAAAGCCTATTTTACCTGGTATAAATATTGCTACCCTTGCCATCTTCTCTCCACCATCATTTCTTTTTCCTTAGGGAATTCAGCTTGAACACTCACATTGAGAATTCTTAAAAAAACAAAACTCCAAAAATCACATTGCTTAAGCTTTTTAACATTGAAAGTATAATTTCTCAAGATTAAGAGCCTCTACTCTTTGTTGTTTTCCCTCAATTTGCTTTTCCGTATACTTTTGTTTTTACTCCAATAATACCATAGAGGAAGATTTGCTATTTGGATAACTTTGTCAGAACTGATCTCAAACTTATATTCTTCAGAAAAACATGGGTTATCTTCTACAGCAGAGATCAAATGTTGCCCTAGGAGGTAACCAGAGCTGTTTCTTCAGGCCTTTTAAAGTACCTGAGGAATTATTTATTTAGAAAATGATCTTAACTGATTTGCCATTTCCAGGGGAAAAAATGATTTTGTATTAAAAATTTAAGTATTTACTTAACCAATACTTAAAAAAAATGATGTTAGTTCAGTCCCCCCAAATATAAAGAATTTGGCTAAGAAGTAGCCAAATTAAAATTTTTGAAAAATAAAAAAAACAACAAAATAGAGAGAGGAGAGAGAGAGAGACAGAGAAAGAGACAGAGACAGAGACAGAGACAGAGACAGACAGGACAGACAGACAGACAGACTAGATTCATTCTTCATTTTTGCAAACATACAAATATGGGGTAAACATTTATAACATACACAGGTTTGAAGTTGCAGAAGGCCAATATAGTTGGCAAAAATTTTTTTAGTATTGAAACTTTCTATTTTGACAAACTTTTTAAAACTAAAATATATATTTCCTTGTAACAAGAGGACGTCATGAACAATGTTTTTGAGATCTCTAATACTTGAATTTCTTTACTATTTTATACTTATGTGCTTCAAAAAGTGCTGCAAAAATAAAGATGTTATTCAGTGTTAAATTGTGAAACAACAAATACCTGGGTTGTTTCTTAATAGGACTCCAATTTAGAAGCTGTATATAAAGCAGTTGCCAAAAGTTCTCTCCCAAAACACCAATATTAAACTTATTCTTTCAGTTCTGCATCTTAGGAAATGAGAAAGAAGCGTTATTTATAAATCCATTCTTGGTTTCCTCTTAATACAAAAGTGCATGTTATCAAACAAAAACTAGCACTCAATTATATATTCTGGCATTTTAATCAGAGCATGCTGCATCCTTCAGTCAGAAATTTGAATAATTTATTTAAGACTCTATTGTTATAAAATGTAAATTGGTTAGAAGTTTAATACAATGGCTCAGTTCTTGTTTCTAAGTTTAACTAATGCTAACCTATAACTGATGAACAAAAGAATTATGAATTATTTTTCATAATTGCTATTTTTCACAATGACACAACTCAATGCACATTTTATGACTTCCCTTTTAAAGACTATTTCAGAAGTCTGTTGATGTTAAACTCATTGATCCACTTTGTACTGACACTCTTGAAATTTGAGAATAGTTTTCCAAGACACTAAACATATTCCTCCAGAGATGACTGTAGTCATAAATCCTGGCATTTAACAATAATAACATAATAATAATAACAATAATTACTAAATAATAATTTAGTATATTCTACTATGATACATGCATGTCTCATTGCATAACAATATGAGATAGATAATATTATTTTTTCAATTATACAGATAAAAAAATAATTATCTGACTTCATTAAATTAACATTCTAAAATTGAACTTCTTCTTATATGAAGGAAATAGGAAAATAAACTATAGTACCTAAAATAGTATTTATCTATTATTGAAATTCTTCTTTATGCTACTATATTTTAAGCAAGTACATTTTATTCAATATAAATCTGTGCCTTGCACATAGAAAGGGCTAACTGACATGATTAAATATAGAAATGTAATATTTGATGTTGAACTGAGAAAATAAATTTTTCAAAACAATTTGAATAAACTAATGTGTTTACTCTTATATTTGATAAACAATTATAGATTTGTTTATAAGTGAATGTTATAAAACTCTTTACATTTTTGTAACAGCATACGCCTTTTTTGTGTTAAAAACATAATATATTATTAATGACAGTATCCATATATATCAAATGTGACTGAGAATTTTGAATGTCATTCTACAGTATTTTAGTTACACAATAATAATATTAAAATTTAGGTTTTTATGGAATATCAAATATACCTAGTGCATGATCAAAATTGTGATGTTCTATACATTTTTTAAAAATAAACTTAACATTTTTTCCAAACAAATGTAATTAAATTATCATGCTAAGATATTTTTCTCTGAAGATCATTAAATACTAAGAAATAATTTGTCCATTAGATGTTCTAAAAGTATTTCAAAATTATTTTTTTCATAAAATCTGCTAATTGTTGAATTTTGTAGCAAGATAACCAAAAAAGTAGTCAAAACATGTTCATGTAATATCTTATTGGATTTTTTTTTTAATTCTAGATACAGACTTTATAGTACTTTTTTAAAAAAATGTCATGCCTTGAACCATTTGCTTCAGATTCACCTGATGTTTTTGTGACAAATATGTAAATGGCTAGACCTTCCGCCAGACCTAATGATTCAGAATAATTAGAGACTAGGAGATAGAACTTTTCAGTTTGTTAAAAAGCTACTTGGGTGAAGCCTGTGTCTTCTAAAGTTTAGCACACTAAAAGTTGTAATACTGCTCTGATTTGTAACTCATATTTTGTTTTCAGTGTGCAGTATTTATAGATCATGTTAACTAATTTAATTGGTGACTTTTCCTAACTTTAGTTTATTTCACTGTGGAGACTTTGAAAGTAGAATTTGTAATGAAATCTCATCAATTCCCAGTTTGTAAATCTATCTCTCTTTGTGGCTTCATATCAATATCTGTTAATACCCACTCACTTATATCATTAAGGTTTTAGTGCAAATATAGCATCAAATTAAAGTCATCATAGAGATCTCTGAAATTTTATGTCTTTGTTGTATTTTCTTCTAGTGAATTTTTTAATATAGTAGGAACAAGCTTATATTTTCACAAGTTGCTTCATCTTCTTTCTCTTTATATTTTAGGAATAGAAGAATTTATCTTTAGAAGAATACTGTTCTTTTATTTTGGAAAATATACATACACCTTACAGAGAATAACATTTTAATAGGCTTTTTAGTCATGGAAATGTAAAGCAAAGATGCTATTCTAAAATGAAGAAATTAGAGTCAATACGAAAATAAACTACTCTCCATAACCATGTGAAAAAGTCACCTTTATTTTGAACTGGGAGGAAATGCAACAAGATTTTTAGACATCCATGGGGTTTTCGTATTGGCTAAGGGTATTCCCTTTTTAGCAAGGCATGCTGTTTGTTACAGCAAGAGAGAAGCAAGATCTAGAAAGACCTCTCTGTGAAAGAGCAGAGCAAAAACTCTAAACAAAATACTATTAAATGTTCTGTTAAAATTTTCATTTATGACATTACATTTTTCTTCATATCCACGAGATTCTAATAAAGATTTCTTAATGTCACATTATATGTAAGCTGAACTATACTCCAGAGGAAGGAGTGAAAATTGATGTTAGTAGAAGAAACAGCACTATCTTAAGATATGCAGATAATACCACCTTACTGGCAGAAAGTAGCAATGATTTGAAAAGACCTCTGTCTGATAAAAGTGAAAGAAGAAAGTGCCAAAGAAGGACTACATTTGAACATCAAGACAAAATTATGACTATAGAAACACACAATTTTAACAAAAGATAAGGAAGACATCGAAATTGTTAGATTTTGGTTAACTTAATTCAGTTTTCAATTCAAATAGAGACTGCAGCCAAGAAATCAAGAAAATAATGAAACTCAGAAGGGCAGCAATGAAAGAAATTAGGAAAGATCACCAATAGCAAAAAATGTGTCATTAAAGACCAAGGCTAAAATCGGATGATTTTATGATTGTATCCTTATATTCCCAGTTACTATGGATAGTGCAGAAGTTGAACAGTGAAAAATGCTCATAGGAAAAAAATAAGCCATTTGAAATATGATGTTGGAGGAGAGGTCTGTGGATACACTTAACTGCCGAAAAGAATCCTTTTAGATTTACTTAAACACAGATTTTTTATTACATATCACTCTTGCAAACACATAAATAAATTTTTTTTAAAGCTTCTGTATATCTGATTCTTCATTATAAGTCTGGCTAGTTGGAGACAATCTTGGACTCAAGAGATTTGATATCTTGGTTTTCCATTGCTTTTCTTGGTGATGCAGCATATCTTCAAAGTGCTGTACAATTGATTGAGATTTTTCTTCCAAGCTAATGATACTGGTTTGGAAACTGGTGCTTTCCTAATCTTGCTGTGGGACTCATGAGACAAATTTTGTACAACATGCAGAACTCATTTCTTCCTCAGATTGATTTTTACATGCAAATTTCAGAATGTTGAGATGTTACAATGGCCAGTTTTTGCTATCAGGAATATCTACCCAAGTCATACATGTGATGACAACGATAGCTATTTCCTAACTGCTGTCTGGCTGACAATAATTTAAAGATTCCAATGACTAAAGGACAAATCCTACTTCAATGATGTTAAAATATGAATAAATACGTTCCTCACACTTGATAAAATACAGCATTTGGAGAAAACATTTGACTTCTGGCAATCATACAGAATGGAGACTTAGGGGCTTTAGTTGATCGAGTTCTAAAGGAAGAATATCAACCCTCCCTCAAGGCTAAAGAATTAAGGAACATACAAGTTGTAATTATATTTATTTGCAAATTTTACAAGTGCGCTTACTAATATATGTATTTTTTAAAATGTAAAT